>PVJI01018700.1:0-32714 GCA_004026765.1 Micronycteris hirsuta | reverse complement strand
CGGGCGCTGGGCCTGGACGCACCTCACCAACTGCCTTCTCTGGGGCGGAGCCAGACAGACCTTCAAAGACAAGGGAGCACATGCCCGTCAACGCATGCGGCTCTGCCATGGAGCGGCTGTGCTGGGAGGACCTGTCCTCTGTGTCCTTTCCCCGTGTCGCACACTGGCCCAGCGGCTGCACTCGAATGCTGTGGGCAAAGCAAAGTGGATGCTTTAGTGGCCACGTTTAATGCAGCACGTGCATTATGATTTAGGGTCCCTGCGTCATTAAGAGGCAGATTTTAGGGAAGCATCAGCTGCCTGTGCCTTTGGGTGGGTGGGTGGGTGGGTGGGTGTGTGTGTGTGTGTGTTGCTTCCATCAGAATCAAAACTGTGAGCCTCCCTCTGGAGGAAGGAGGTCAGGAAGAATTCCCCCCAGCCAGGACTGAAGTCTGGTCCAGTCTCTTCCAGGGAGGTGGGTTAGTTACATTGTTACGTTTCTATGCTCTGTACAGCACCTGGAAGGCAGAAAAATATTTTCAAAACACAGCTACTTCCCTCCCTCTGGGTTCTGGTTGCATAAATAAAGCCGCCAGCGTGCTTGTCACCCGTCAGTAAGACGCGCTTTCTGGTCACGAAGGTCAAAGTCGAGCCTGATTTTGGAACAGCGCCGTTTGGGCGCCTGGGGCCGTCTTGTGTACTTCCAGCAGACGACCCCAGAAGGACTGATGGTGGAATCCCCCAGCCCGGCTGCATCCCCTGGTTACAGCTGGACAGGGGGATGCAGAGGAACCCAGGGCCATGCGGTCCCGGCATGTTGGAACCCCGCAGGGTCAGGTGGGTGGAGCTCACCTCTCACAGTGCCATCCGAGGGGCCCCCAGCGGCTGGGGCGGGGTACACAGTCAAGCACCTATTAGCCAGGAAACTGATTTCTCTCACTGGTGGGTGTGTGCTGGCCAATACACTGTTTTCCCTTTAAAAAAGGAACAAACATACTTTACACATTTCTCAGGGAAGGACCGTAGGAACACGGCTGAATGTGATTGTTCTTCTATTGTTCCAGTTGTAAAGGCACCGAGAGCGCCTGACGGACGGGCTGCGCCAGTGTGAGAACGCGCGCGGAGCAGGGCCCGGGGTATTCTCCAGGACGCAAAGGGACGAGGTGCTTTTCCTCTCTCGTCTTCCTCCGTTCACCTGTTCCAATAACCTTAAATCGGAGGCATTCCTTCGGCACGTCACAGCACATGCTAGCGGTCTCTGGAAGGACTCCCCACGGAGGGGGCTGCACTGCTCCAAAGCCTGTGACTTCCCGTGACAAAGGAACACTGGAGCCCACCGTGTCCCTACTCATGGCCAGTCCCCCCCCACCACCAGGAAAGCCCCCTGGTGGGGTCCTCAGAAGCGGGAAAAGGAGAGGGAGGCGAATGGCAACAGAATCGGGGGCCTGAGAACACTGTGTTTTCATCGCTGTAATGGAACAGCCGCCGCAGCAGCGGGAGGTCCTTTTTCATCCTCACCCGAGGATACGGTCACCGGTCTTAGAGAGAGAGGGAGGGAGGGAGGGAGAGAAACATCAATATGTGCATGTGTGTGAGAGAGAGAGAGAGACGCTGATGGGTTGCTTCTCATTTGCGTCCCAACCAGGGATTGAACCCACAGCCTAGGCATGCACCCTGTATGGGGACTGAACCTGCCACCTCTTGGTGCATGGGATGATGCTGCAACCCACGGAGCCACCCAGCCAGGGCAGTTCCCTGAATCTATAAATGCCTGAGTGCTCATGGCGGGCAGGTGTGGCCTGCCTACACGTCTCACAGCGGCACCGGGGAAGCCCATAGGGGACCTGAGCACACCTTGGCGCCCTGGCCGGGCCGGGGAGGGGCAGCTGGAAGGGCACTTGCTTCTTACAAAACCTCCGGTTGCTCTGGAGCGCCTCCGTGATCTAAAGCAGAGAGAGAGGGCGCGCTCTGTTTAGTGGAATTTCTCATATACACAGACACACCCACACTTCCATTGACAGAAACAGAAAGACAGGAAATTGTAGCACTGAAGTCCAGTTTGGGGGCGGGGGCGGGGAAGGCCAGGGCTCGGGGTCCATACCTGGCCCAGGACAGCAGGAGGGATGCGGTCCCGGACGCGCCTCACGTGCTCCACCGTGGCCTCGAGGACGGAGGCCGCATCGTTCTTCCTGCCCTTGCCGCCGGGCACCAGGGCACGCAGCTGCTCGCAGCTGTGCTTGATGCGCTCCCTGCGGGGAGTGGCAGTGAAGGGGCACCATCAGCCCCGCTGCTTCCCCACGCACAGGCCTCCCTCCTGGGTCTGCGTGTGAAGGAGCTGCCCCCTCCCTGTCCAGTCCCCCCCGTTGAAGGACAGCCGTGTCCCCCAAAGCCGGCAGCTTCTCAAGCCCTGGACACCCACATGGACAGCATGTGCTCACACAGCCCAGACGTGGGGGACACAGGGGGTCCCCTTCTCTGCAGTTCCACTGTCCGGGGTCAGTTATCTGCAGTCGACTACAGTCCAGAGATATTAAGTGGGAACGTCCACAGTTAAACAATGTGTGGGTTTTAAACAGCTCACTGTTCTGAGCAGCGAGCAGAAGGCTCTGGCCCGGTCTGGAGCATTGGGAATTGTCCCTCTGTCCCATGCGTTCTTGCTGGGTGCGCCACCTGCCCGTGAGTTAGCGGTTGTCTCCCATCACGTAGGAGAGACAGGCCACATGCACATAACTTTTATGACAGTATATTGTCATCACGGTTCTGTTTTATTAGGAGTCACTGCTGTTAAGCTCTTATTGCACCTACTTTATAAATTAGTTGATCATAGGCATGTATACAGAGAGAAAAAACAGTAGATATAGGGTTTGGCACTATTTGTGGTTTCAGGCATCCACTGGGGGGGTCCTGGAATGTCTCCCCCCTGAAGGGGGGCCGCTGTGCACATCCACGCACGGAGCTCGCAGAGCACTGTTCCTGCGGAAGAGGGAACCGCACGCTCTGTGAGACCTGGAGACAGAGAGAGGTCAGCACGGCCACGTCAGTGCGGCCGGGGCCCCTTTCCCACAGCAGGTCCGGGAGCCCTCTGCTGACGTCCTTTCGTGCTCCCAGCTTCACTGCAAGTTCCTCAACGGGAGACGCGCAGCCCTCACCTGCTCCCTCTCACCTCCCTCGTCTCCACGTGCCCCTCACTCCACTCAGGAAAGTGCTCGCCACGCCCGGAACTCACTGTCCTTTCTCGCATGGCCGTCCCCTCTGCCCACCCCACAGGAGTCCCTCCCTGACACCTGAACCGAGTCAGTGGAAACGTTTGGTTGAAAGCTCCATGTGGCTCTCATCTTGTCAAGAAAACCCTCCTCACCCCCCATTCTGTCTGAGGCAACTTTGCTAGGTGCCTACTGCGCGCCCACCTCCACCATGAAGGGGATGGAAGCCTAGTTTTCTATTGAATAGCTGCTTATTTGGAAGTCTGCCTGAGCACCACACAAAGGGGACAATTCATTTTTATCTGTTCTCCAACCATAGTCTGGCACACGGGAGGCGCTTCTAGATGTTTGTTGAATGACTAAATGAATGAATGAGTGGCACACATTTAGTTGCCAGATTTGCTAGTTTCCTGTAGGCTGCTAACAATATTACAAAAGATCATAAAATTCATGAAAGCATTTCTTCCTGCAAGCAAAGAATACTGCTGAAAAAAAAGGCTATATCAAAATTCACCTTCTCAGCTTTTCCTTGCTTGAATGAAGAAGAGAAATCCTTTTGCTTCTTTCAAAATCAGACAGCGGAGCCTTCAATTCAAGTCCGATGTCATTTCTTAGAGACTCAGAACTAGAAACAAGGGAAAAGCGTACCAGACATTGAAGAGGAAGATCGTCAGGCAATAATAGTAAACAGTAAGCACCAACACACTCAGCAAAGGGGGCTTCTCCGAGTCTCTTGCCTCGTACACAGCTGCAGTAAAGAGCAAAGCTCCTTGCCTTACATATTTGGTGCAGAATATGTATTTCAAAAGACATTATTGTCAAGATCACACATTCTAAAGTTTACTGGTAGAGAATAACAGCTACAAGCAGGATTAGAAGAATAATCTGGTCTGATTACAACTGTCCCCAACTACAGAGCTGTACCTCAAGGTGCAGCAGAGGAGGAGGAAAGACTGGGAGGGCCAAGGCGACCGCTCCAAACTGACCGGGAGGGCAGCTTCCCTCTGTGTAAGAATCAGTCAGTTAATGGGCATTTCCTAGCTCTACCATTTTTCTAGAATTTCTCTGGGCATTTTGATGAACCGATTTGATTTTTTCTTAACTTTCCTAAGACACTTAAAAACTAACATCATCTCCTTTATCCCAAGGGACATAACGTGATGTGAAACTTTCTTGTAGTGCCAGTGGTAGGTTCTGGGAACAAAGATTGCAGACGAGGGGCCTCAAAAAGCAGTTGCAAGTAATTGCAGAACATCACAGAGCCTTCCAAAGCCTCCCCAACGGCACACCCCAGACGCGGTTTAGGACGGTAAGTCTCTCTGAGGTTAAGATGTTCGGTAAGACGGAGAGAGCCACCGATATCCCTGTGTGACTTCAGAGTGAGCGTATCTTTGGTTCAACCACAGTGATTGGTTGCTAAGTCTCTTGCTTGATCAAAATAGTAAATGGCCCCATTCTACAAATTCCGGAAGTGACCGACGCAGAATTCCTGCCATCGCCACCCGTGCCGTCAGCAACTATGTCTGTCGTCTGTGATCTTCACTATTTAAAACCTCCTTGGCCATCAGCTTCCAGAGAAGGGAAGTAGTTCACAGAATCTGAATTTCTAGAAGCTTACTGTACCGCTGGCATGAGACGGGTCGGACCCCCCTTTGCAGGTTTGGGTGCCGGTTCCGCCACCTCTCAGGTGGAGAACCAGAGACGGAGGTGTTTCTAGGGCTTATTTTCTATAACTGGGGGTACAGGTGAAAGAGCTCAAAAACACATCCGGGAGAAGACTACTGGGAGGTGGGTAACCCCTGAGGCTGCTCTGGTCTACTTCATTATTGGCATTTATGTAAAATTTTTGTTTATGTGAAAGTTTTATGTAAAAATCTTTGAAGAAAAGATTCTGCTGTTCAGAAAAAGCTGGAACACCACCGGTACTGTTTAATTTTGAGAGGCATGAGTCCAGACTCTCCTTTTGCATGCCCAGTGAGGGGGAACTTCAGACCTTACAACTCACCTGCTCCCCTGTGGTCACTACGACTGTCACAGGTGGCTCCTTACCTTCAGGTGGACACTCCGGAGTATGGCCCACAGTCCACACTCGGGGTTCCGAAACGCAGGAGAAGCCATATGCCTCTTCCACAAATAGCTCTTCTCTCGTTCCTGTCACCCCTGGCCTTGAGCGCATGCTCCACCGTCAATAAGCTCCCCGTACAATTTTTAATGACATGCATTCAGTGAAAACTGCTATTTTGAGAAAGCGGAAAAAAAACAAAAATACAAAACGAACCAAGCAACTCGGTCGGTGGAGAGGCACCCCCGGGGTTCAGAGCAGGACTCTCGCAGGGGCGGCCCAGACTCTTCCTCCGCCGCGGAATTCTCACGCTTCACGGAAACTGTAAAGGGGGGAGCACCGTAAGGCCAAGACCGCTGCAGCACCGATGCTGATCACACACACACCGCTCATCCACGGCAGATGTCACTTTTTACTCAGTAGAGTTTATAAAGCAGTATTTTTTTAAATCCCCACCCAAGGGCAGGTTTATTGATTTTCTTTCCTTTTTCAGAGAGCAAGAGGAAGGGGGAGAGAGAGAAACATCGATCCGTCACCTCCCATCCACACCCACTGGGATCGAACCCGCAGATGGTTGGTCTGCGAGACAGTGCTCCAACCAACGGAGCCACCCAGCCAGGCACAAAGCAGTGTTTTAAAAAAACAGAAAGCAATGTATGGATTTCAGTGATGAACCGTGAAACCAGCCAGGTTAGAAAGCAAAAATTAAACCACGACATACTATTTGCCCCAAGGCCTCCTCTTTCGACCAGTCTAGAAACTTGGAGACAGGTCTACTTAGAGCGCACGCCACTGGGCTGCTCATTACGTTCTCATCCAGAGCCCAGGGCAGAGGCAGCGACTACGTGTGAGTCGCCAGGAAGCGGCTCCACGTCCGACCGCGGCATCCGATGGTTTCACTGGGTTTGGGGCGTGTGTGTGGTTTCGGTTGCTTTTGTTTTGCTTTGTGTCTGCAGCTGCCAGTCCTCAGAGCCGGGAGGAGCCGCCTGGAAGCAGGTGTGGTTGTGACCCATCGGAAGGGCACTAGACAGGTGGGGACAGGCAGCTGCGCGGGTTCTGCTGAGAATAGCGTCAGCCGAGCGGCAGAAAGAACTGCGGTCACCACGCACACCGTTCCAGGAAGACCCGGGGGCCACGGCAATGTCACCGAACAGACTCACTGGCCGTCCCTGGTGCTGATGAAAGACGGGGAAAAGAAGGGGTGAACCAGTCCTGGATCAACTGAGGATAAGCTCACAGGGGACCCTCTGTGGGGGTCTTTCGGGCCCATTTGAGGAACAATAAAGTCTTAATTTTGAAAGATTTCCCAGCCAGTATCCCTGGCCCAGAAAAGCCACCAATAGTTACTGACCGACAATGATTCCAGCAGAATTTAATTTCAGAAAGTGGGGTCTGTCCATTTATAAGCCAGATTCAAGCATTTAATTAGCTCCAGTGGTTAGATGCTGGCGATATGCTGCATTAATACAACAGAAGTGAAGAGTCTAAAATATGTGAGGTCTAGTTGGAGCCCTGGCACTGTCTAAAACAGAACCACTCCATTAGCTCACAGACGTAAAATAATCTATATGCGAGTGTTTCGATGCGGTTTCAGGCAGCGGCCCTGGCTTCAGTCGATCGCAGGAGGCCACAGCCCGGCTAATTCCATTTTAACGACTAAGAAGCAATGGTGGCATCTGGTCTGTCAAAAATAACAGCAACCGTCTTGCTCGGGAATAACCCCTGTGGCCGCCACAACGCCGTGTGGGCCTGTCCAGTCTCGGGAGACGCGAGTCTCTGCGCGGGGAGAGAGCGCGTCCCTTCATTGTCCTTACACGTGTCTGCTGCGGACCGTGACCGACAAGGGCCGCGTGTTCTTCATGGTATGCGGCACATGGTTCATCTTTCGCAAACACAAGGCGTACGTGGAAAACCCACTTTAAAAGCTACAAATACAACTTTCGTAGTGTTCTAAAGAGAAATTGTCAAACCTTTGGAAAATTGCTTTTCACTCACCAGTATTTGAGAAATATGTTTTCCAGTACTTTCCCACAATGCTGAGCTTCTCCATCGTCAGCGGCTCAGTTACAGTGACATCAGCCCCGTGCCCTGAAATACAGCCTAAGCAAATTTGTATTAAATCCTGACCCATGGTGTCCACTCAGAGAAAAAACAAATAATAGATCCAGGAGGCACATACCTTTAAAATTTTCAGGGACTATAAAAACAAACAGAAAATGTGTATTTTTCTTCTGGCCAAATCTGAGGAGAAGAACACATGGTAAAGTGAGGCAAAAACCATCATTTGGAAAATTGGGATCCAACAGTGTAGCTGATTAGGATTTGGACTAGAATAATTTTCTTTCTTTCCTTAGCTTTTAAAATGGTGGCATGAACATAGAGATTTACAAAATGTAGCATCTCAGATCAGTGAGGGAAAAGATGGGCCGCTTTCTTAACAACTTACAAGGAAAGGGAGTGTGTTTGTTTCCCACACTTGCACGCGGCCTATTCTGAAGTGTGTGGCCGGGTGCACAGCACACTTACAGGCTGTTGAGAAATGCAAGGGAAAGAGATACTTTGCTGACACTAATATAGACTCCGTTTCATGCTTTCCTTATAGGAGATGCTTAAGGTTGTCTGTTTCAGCTTAGGGGGCAAGGAGACCCAAATTCTGAGCCTTTGGCCAAACCCCCGGCTTTCCTCAGCAGGAGTTCACGCTGCTAATAAGAATCGTCTTTTTATGGCTCGTATCTATGGCAACCACAACTGGGGAAAGGGTGAGTGGGTGACTTCACAGACACAAACCTTTAATTTTAGAATAATTTTATATTTACAGAAAAAAATAAAAATAGTGGAATTCCCATCAATCCAAACCCAATCTCCTGTATTATTTCTCACAATTAATGAGCCAATATCGACACATTATTATTAAGTTCATACTTTATTCAAATGTCCTTAGTTTTTACTTATTAGACTTTTCTCTATTCCAGGACTCTATAAATTTACTCACCATTCTCCTTAGTCTCCTCTACATTGTGACACTTGCTGACCTTTTTTTTTTTTTTTAATGATCTTGTCAGTTTTGAAAAAGCTGCTCAGGTCGGGGGAGAGGGTAAGATGGGCCACTTTTATTCTCTCTTTAACAACAAAAAAAGGAGCCTAAATCTTATCCACATTCTTGACCTAACCACCAGTTTACAAAAAAATTGAGGAAAAGAGAAATAGTTTAAAGAATGCTATCAGCATGAAGTGAGCCAACGCCAGAATGTGGGCAAGTCTGTAATAAAAATGATTCTTTTAAAAATATACATAAATAAAGAGCAAGACAAAAAGAAAAAAAAAACGAAGAAGAAAAATTGAATCCTGATCTGTACAAACTCAGAGTTTAAAAAAGAAATCGTAAGATAAACAAGAAATTTCAAGTGGATGTTTGACAATATTAAGGAATTGTCATTAATTTTTAGGTGTGATATTGGTACTGTGGATATTTTTAAGACTCCTTATCTTATGTACTTATTAAAGTATTTACAGATGAAAGGAAATGCCGTCTTAGGTTCGCTTTAAAACCACCCACCGTGAGCAGGGTGGGGGTGGGGGAAGGGCGCGTCGGAAAGGAGAGATGAAGCCGGTTACAGCTACATTATGGGAACGTGGAAGCTCATCACACTGTTCTTTCCACTTCTCTATGCTTGAAAATTCCCGAGATAAAACTTAAATTGTAGCATTAGTATTAACTACACTCTGGCAGACAGTACGTTGGAATTTCTGACAATTTGATGAAAACTGAGCACCGACATTCGCTAAAAGAAATGATTTCCCGAGGAGAGTATCACTGTGCACCTAACTTTAAAGAGAACAGCTAGAACTGTCTCGGAAAAACTGCTCTCAAATACGCAAAACCTCGTTCATTCGCTCACGGTCAGAACTAGTTGTTATTTGTTCCTTAAAACAAGACTGCATAATCATACCCATGCATTCGAAGGTAAATAGACACTCTCTACAGTCTAAGTTACATTGTAACTAATGTCCATGTCTGGCCATGCAGACAGTGTTGAGAAGCCGCCCTGCGCCAGACTGTGGGCTGGGCTCTGGGGGACGCTGTGAACAGACAGATGGACAGACATGCTTCCTGCTCTGGTGGCGTTAATGGTTTCTTGGGGACAACAGACACTGAACAAACACTGCAGATAAGTAAGCGAGGGGCCACATGTGTGTCCAGTGCTGGGAAGGACGGCCACAGGCTCCGGGCAGTGGGTGGGGGGCGGGGTGCACACCTGGGCACCAGTCTGCTCTGAGGCCTCAGGGGGGTGTCCTGGCAGAAGTGCCACCGCGGCAGCTGGGAGCCAGCCCCCTGAGGGGCAGGGGCCGGGGAGGTAGGAGACAGACGCGACGCAAAGTAAATCCTGGGCAAAGGGAACCACAGGTGCACCAGCCCCGCGAGGTGGAGAACAGGTGAGTCTGAGACCGTGAATGAAGTCCAAGAGCACAGAGCACCTGCTGGGGGGTCGGACAGGGGACCAGAGAGGGAGGTGGGGCTGGAGGCTGCTCACAGCAGGCCTGTTAGGCCGCAGTGCAGATCTGGTGTTTCATTAAAACAAGCCACGGGAAACTATTCAGCTCGGGAGTCACCTGATTGTATTTGCATGTCAGAAAGATCACGCTGCCGGTGGTAGGACGGGCTGGCAAAGGGCTGCGTGGGCCGGATTTGAGAGACCACATCACAGGTGCCCAGGTGAGAGCTGATGGTAGACCAAAGGAGTGGCACCCAAGAACTTTCTTTAAACAATAAATAATTCATAATGTTTACCAAGTTAACTACATCAAATAAACAGGTCTAAAATTCACCCACTTCAGGTCTATTCAAACTTGACTCTAGTCTATGAATTCTGAGCTTGGGCTGGAAGAGAAGAAAGGAAGGCGTGTGTGGTGTCTGTGAGGGGGAGAGAGGCACCCCCTCAAACAGGCCCAGGTAGGCGGGGGCAGGGATTGGGCCAGCAGGTGGACATGGCGGTCAGAGACACGCAGGAGTAGCAGGTGAGACTGGCATGGTGGCAGGATGGGGATGGAGTGACGAGGATGATGCTTGCCACAATGCAAACATTTCAAATATATTTTTTAAATGTAGATGTTTCTATTTTTTTTTAAGATTTTATTTATTTATTTTTAGAGAGGGGAAGGGAGGGAGAAAGAAAGTGAGAGAAACGTCAATGTGTGCTTGCCTCTCGTGCGCCCCCTACTGGGGACCTGGTCTGTGACCCAGGCATGTGATCTGACTGGGAATCGAACCAGCGACCCTTTGGTTCACAGGTTGGCGCTCAACCCACTGAGCAACACCAGCCAGGGCTCAAATATATATTTTAAGCAACGAAAGTGTGGGGTATAATGAAGGTATGCATAACAGGATGAGGAAAGAGAGGTGGAGGGAAAATAAAACCACTGAGAGAAACGTTATCAGGTAGTTTAGTCCAACTTTTGAAATAAAATGTGCTTTTCAGATTCACACAAAAAAGTAAATGATTGTAAGTTAAAATACACTACAATTAGAAAACTTTTTAAAAACAGATATTTTGCTTTTTGAAATAATGTTGCATTTATTTTTTTTAATTGTATAAATTGATTTTACTGACATAAAAAAATAGGTTAGATTTGGCTGTGTAGATTTAGATGCCCTGGTGCCTTTCCAATGTCAAGCTTTACATCAGACAGAATTGGAAGGCCTGGATTTCTGCCACCAGCACAGAATCGATCACCAGCCCAAACGCTTCCCCTGACCCGGAGGAAGCACTGCACGGAACTCCAGCGATCAATAGAGCTCCCAGAACCCAGCGCTCCGGGCTCAGGCTCAGCTGCTCATTCACATTCTCTGCAAATCAATAGAGTTTCTAGTTTCCAGGATCACCAAAAAATTGTGTAAAGGTCCTTTTTCTAATGAATGAGTGTCCCTTAAACATCCCAACTAATACCACTTCTTCTTCCATGCACCAAAACCACATTGCTGTTTTGGAGATCTTAGAGACTTTAGGAGACCTTGGGTTTTAAAGATGTGTCATTTATCTCTGCTCACATTTCACAGAACATGCCATTTAAACATTCCTCCTACGTCACAGCCACCCATGGCATCGGATACTGATGTCCCGGGTCCAGCCCTGTGCCTGTCTCCAGGACCCTCTGGAACCGGAAGCAGCTGACACTGCAGCAGTCCCGCCCCCGCCTCGCCCCCCTTCCCAAGTCTGGTCCCTCCTTGGCAACTAGAGAACAAAAAGATCATATAAAGTCTTCCAAGCGCCGTTGCGTGCTCTGCCCACCCAAGAAGCTCTGAGATCTACCATCTAATCAGAGGATCAAAGCATTCACACAAGTCCCCACGAAGCTGGAAAGAACTGCTGAACTTCCTTCCTTCAGAGCCACCAGGACCTTGAGAGACAAAGCCAGGGTCACCTTTGGGCAGGAGCCTCCTTGAGCACCGTTACCCATGACGCCTCTCTCCATGGCCCAAGGCAGCCAGGCTGACCCGGGAGGGCCTATTGGGTACATAACAAATAATGCTCTTTGCTGATTACTGACTTCATTAAAGCAACCTTCTCCAGTTAGAAAATTGAGAGTTTTGCAATAGATTTGCAGACACTGAGTTCATCCGCGGCAGCAGAAACGGAGTGAAGCTCTGAGAGCTGTGCCGCTGGCCGGCTCCTCCCGGACTGCATGTGGCCGACCACCTTGAGGCAGTCTGCCCGGTTCATCTAGAGGTCCCATTCCCCGCGGAAAGTCTAAAGAAACGCAGAAGACCAGCTGCTCTAAAACAAAACCATCAAAAACAGAAACCAGAGTAACGTCCGTCTCTCCTTACCAAGTAACTCAGCGCCTTGGGCTTTTGGTCCGTCCCACTGTCCTTCCTGCTCACGCAACGGGTTGGCCGAAGGCAACACCGTCTCCGAACTGTCTCCTTTAGTCCACAAAGGCCTGGCCTATAATTCTGAGAAGTCCTTACGTATTCGAATGTCACTTCCAATGACACTTCATATATCAAGTTTTCTCGGAAACGTGAGCAAACTTGTTCTGGCCTAACCCTCTTCTGAAACATCCTAAATGGCTCAGAACCCCAGGGAGTCAGGCAAGGGAGACCCTAACTCACACGAAGAGCCTCCAGGTCTCCCCAGCCAGAGGGATGCCTGCAGAAACAGAACCTCGAGGGAGCTGCGAGATGCAAGAGCAACGCCAGGTGCTATGCGTCCAGACTCGAGCCCCACCCCCGCTGAGAGCACAGGGATGTCCAACAGCAGCGCACCCTTGAGGAGACACACCTGCCGCCCAGCCAACAGGCCCAGGGCCGCCAGCGCCCACCTGCTCCCATACCTGCCCTAACGAGGAGCCACCTCCGGAAAGACCAGCATTTCAGGGACAGTTATTGGAACAGAGACCCACTGGGAGGAAGGTCGGCACGTCTGTGAACAATAACCTCTTAACCCTCTCGGCCGCACCTGTGACTTTTTAAGTGAAAATGATCGTTTTTTCTAATATGTCAAAGTGGCAATAAAAACAACATGCATGGGGATCCTGCCCACAAAGCTGTCCTTCGTCTGAGAAATTAAAGTAGAAATAGCATCCTCTTTTAAGGGTGTTTGTAGAAACAGGCTTTACTCAAAGCTATCTCCCAGGTGCAGGGAGCTCACCTGAGGGACCTGGCCACTTCCCGCGCCCCAGCCACCACTGATGACGTCATCCTCAGGAACACCAGGTGGAACTCGCGCTCAGCCAGGAGCGCCGCTGCCCCCCGTACGTCGCCGACGGTCACAGTGACTTCTGCTAGATTCGAGAAGAACTTCTGCACCGTGTCAGCCAGAGGCTGAACAGCGACATCTCCAACGAGCAAGACGTCTATTTTTGCCTGAAAGAGAAGGAAAAAAAGGCAGAGCAGCCCAGGCTGACCACGTGGGTGCAGAGAGAGGAAGCGCTCCGTGCGCAGACGGAGGACATGAGGTCCACGCGGTTTCTGGGTTTGTCCCGGACGCAGGGGAGCCGGGGCTTCCGCTGCGGCAGGGGTGAGCCGGGAGGGTCCCGGAGTGAAAGGCCCAACCGGCCCGGTGTTCAGCATGCACCTACCTACCTACCTCCTCGCCAGGTGAGCACCTGTGGACCCCTTGCAGCTCGGTTTCGGCTGGCTTTCCACCTGAAATGTCACTAGAATTGTTTCACCTCTCATTCCTGCTCTCTTCCACAGATCGTAAGCTGCGGTTTTTTTACTTTTGTTTTAGTAGTAACTTGATCCTATCTGCTTTCTAAGTCTCAAGTTTTCCTGTGGATTTTATTTTATTTATTTATTTATTTATTAGTGTTCACAGAAAAGCTGCTTTGTTCAAACCAAGATCCCACTAAGGACCATGCATGGCATTTGGTTGCTCTCTCTCCTCGGGCTTTTAACCTGGAACACTTCTCCCCCCCCCACCCGTGGCATTGACATGTTTAAGCGTGTCCTGCATGGGGTCTGGGGGTCGGAGACGCTGATGTGCACACACCATCCTGAGTGATCTCAGCCACCCGCCCCGCCCTGTTTAAACCAGGATAAAAACTCAAACTCCTGGGACGGCCTTTCGCACCATGTCCCCAGTCTGGCCCCCTTCTGCTTCCCTCGGACATCCTTTGCTCTGAGATGCCGGCGTGACGCCGTCACACGAGCTTTGAAATTTGGGGTTTCGACAGAAGAGGAAGAACATCAGGACCCCGATGGGTGGAGCAGCCTCCTCCAGAGCTTCCCTTCCGTTGGGGAAAGCGCCCTCACCGCCGGCGCACTCGGAGCCGCCTCGACGCTGTCAGCGTGGACTTCACGAATCGCCGTGGGGCACAGGGCTGCCCCTGCACCGACGCTCCTTGTGGACCAAACACTAAGCCCTGAGAACGGTCACTACAAGTGGACACAGAAGCACCCCATCTGCTGCAGACAGTGACTGCCAAATGTTCCTTCCAAACCGAGACGCTTTGAGAATGAAGGGGGTGCTGTTAGTGATCACACTAACATCACAGGTGTCAATCAGTGTATGACACTCTGCTAGAAAGCCTTGTTTTCTTTCCCTCGCAGGGACCCTGCCCTTGGCCTCTGCGTAAACGTGGCCGAAATCCATGTGCTCTCCCCGTGGACATTCATGGGGGCCCCACGCGGTGCTGGGAGTGCCAGCCGGACACCCAGACAAGGCCCCGCATTCTAGGCTCTGCTTCCGCTGCTGAGGGAGCCTGGCGTCGACGCTCAGAGCCTCAGTCCCACAAGATCTGTTCCACGGCTCCTGTTGCCGCCCCGACACAGTGGGAACAGACAGAGGCCTTCAAGGGCCTGTCCCCCGAGCTCAGCCACTTCCTGGTGGCGCTAAGATCCTCGTCGGAGCCTCCTCTGGGGACCTCGACGCACGCGAGACCGCTCCGAGGGGCAGTGCGCAATCAATGCCGTGTGGGTGATCGGCCTCACCTCGTCTCTCAAGTAGCCCCACGCGTGAGCACCAAGCGTACAGGAGATGCCATCTGACCTGGTGGGGAAGCGGACAGGAGGAAATACACAGGCAAGTGTGTCCTCCTCAGGCAGTGGGACAGCCCGAAACCAAACTGCCCTCCGCATCACTCGGGCCACGGGGCTGCGGGCCGTGGGCCTGCCAGGGAGCCAGGGCCCGTCTTGAATGAGAGATGTCAGCGGCCAACTCGAGCCTGTTCCCAGCTCGTCCTGGTGCTCGGAGCGCAGTGTGTGCCTGGGAGCCTCCGTCCTGATTTCCCCAGAACCTGCTGGTGGCGAGTTGCGTGGAGCGGCGGGCAGAACCGGGGTCCTCGGGGTGGGGAGAAACTGGGACTCGGGAAAGGCATCCAGAAACAGAGAAGAGGACCACCGCCCAGCCGCCCCCTGCTCGGGCCTCGCACCGGAGCAGAGAGAGCAGAACTGAAGCAGCTGCGGGAAGAGGAGATGACGGGCTCGCTGCCCACAGCGTCCCTCCCGCACCCAGCGTCCCTCCCGCCCTAGCCCCACACAGTCCGTGCCCCGCGCACCTGGGACGCTGGCGATGGGACCAGCGCCCTGGCCCCCTGTCCCAACCAAGGTGACTCAGATTAACTGGTTTGCTCCCAGTCCACTTAAGGCAGACTGTTGGTTCAGGGAAAGGTGTCCTGTGGACGGCGCCCTGTGAACACAGGTGATGAGAATAACAAAGGGAAAACAAACGCAGCTTTCCATGAGGTGCTGCTCTGGAAACCGCCTTTTAGGACGTGTGAGATCTGCACCTGTGAGCACAACGGGCCCTGATGCTAGGCTTCCTTCAGCAGAAAATGGCTTTCTGTTGAAATTGCTTACTGCAGCTTTTAAAAATAAATACATAAAAGCACTATGCATTCACTGGGAAGTACTGGAAAATTCAAAAATACTGAATGAGAAAATAAAAACTCTCTGTAATTGCCCCACTCAGGAATCCACCCCATCGACACCTTGGTTTAGGCCGTTTTTCTCATGCGACATCCATGTCACCAACGCGCTGCGTCCACTCCCGTCCACTCCCTCGGATTTCAGAAACCACAAGCACTCGGGGCAGGAAACTATTGGGTTTCCATTGGCAACCTGCCCCTGGGCTAAGCCCTTCATTAGTAAGAGCAGGTGCTGACCTGCTTCCAGCCAATCACTCCCACATTTTAGTGAGTTGTTATTTATGGCTCTCTTATCACAGGGCACAGCAGGAGCAGCTGGAGGGGCTGGCGCTCCCCCAGGGCCGCGGTGGGCCGCCCTGTGTCCCCAGGAGCCCAGGGGCTGACGCAGCTCCAGGCGGAGACAGCGGGGAGCGAGCTGCTCTTCAAATGGGAACAAAAGGCTCCTTTGGGACTCCAGGCTGTTGTAAGCGTCGGAAACCACAATTATTTATCTCCTACTAGATAAGCTGCCACTTGATTCAGAGTTCCATGTGGGGCAGCTTTGCCTAATCCCGCACCACACCATACTTTGAGTTTAAACAGGTGCCTCCATTTTGAAATAATTACAAAAACCCATTAAACCGGTCCATTTCCAAAAGGTGCTAATTCTGCTCAGAAAGCGTGTTCCTATGGGGGTGGGGGGGCTGAAGCAGGGGGCACATTCTGAGAGCAGCAGAGCCCCCAGCCCCAGAGCTGTCCCTCTCACACGTGGCCCTGGAGCCGGGAGAGATGAGAAAGCAGGCGGGTGCGCCTGGCTTCCTGGGGTGGGTGACATTTCCAGTCGCTCTTCCTACTGAGCTAATAACCGCCTGTCAGGTTTATCTAAACCAGCCTCACGAGCGACTTGGTGCTTCCGCTGAGGGGACGAGAAATAAGCTGCTTTCCAGGAGGCCCTGGGGCCTCCAGGCTTCGAGGCAGGCGGTTTCCACACACACCTGCCCTTGGGCTGTGCCCCTGGAGCAAGGGGCGAAGGCACTTCGGGGCCACACCGGGAAAGGGGCTGAAGGCCGCACGCCAGCTTGGACGAGGAGGCTGAGAATAGTACCCTTTCCTGTGTCACTTACTCGAGCTAAAAGTCAGTGTTCCCTTTTTGTCGGGCCACCAGCCCCAAGCACCTAACTGATTTGCTCCTAGGTAACTGATTACCCATGGCTTCCTGCCGACAGGGATGTTACCTGTGGCAGGTGTCGGGCTAGAGGGGGTTTCCCCCAAAAACCTTCATTTACCGCCCCCCGCCCCCCACGCTGCGACCTCTTCCTCGGCAGGATTCAGCCCGGTCCCCCCACCACTCCAGGTGGGGAGGGGCCCAGCGCGGGCTCCAGGACCGCGGCCCGGCAGCCTCCGGAGCCCTGTCCCCCTCCGCCTTGGGCACCTGCCCAGGGCTCGCTCGCCCTCGACCCAGCCCATCCCTGGAACCAGAGACGCCCAGGCCCGAGGGCATTATAAGCGCAGCTGCCTCCCCTTCCTGCTCCTCCGCCTTTGCCTCTTACCTGCCCGGAGACTTGGCCCGGCTCCTGGCCGCTAATTGAGGCGGCCATGCCCGCTGCCCACGTGCCCGCTGCCGGGCAGCCTCCCCGCAGGAGGAGCTCGGGCCGCCGCGCTGACCACGCTGATGGCTCGGGGCCGCACCTGGGGCCGCGTGCGCCCCGGCCCTTAAAGTGACCTGCGGCCCTGGCCTGGGCACGGAGGAACAGGCGGTTCTGTGGTGCAGGGCGGGGGCGGGGCTGCCCCTGGGCCCCCGGAGGACCCTAAGGGGGCGACCCTGGGGACTGGCAGGGTCCCTGGGAGAGGGATCACACCAGCCTTGGAACCGCCACTGCCCCGCCCAGGCTGCTCTAGACACCCTAAGAGTCTCTCGTCTTTTCCACTTTAAAGAGTAGGAATCAGCAAACGGATGTCTTCTGTTTCCCAGACAGGGAAGGCGGATGCTGTTCTGGTGCATTCTTCCCAAACCCCTAAGAAGGTAAAGGTTATGGAAGCATTTCATTCTGTCCGGCAGTTCGACAAATGTTGCCCCATTTTCTCAAGCAAGACAGTGAGCCAGTGAGAGGTCCCCTGGAGGCTGCTGCTCTGCGAGCCCCCCGACTCAGCCTTCACTAGACATTCTGCTGGAGTCTACGAGGTGTCAGGCCCTGCAGGGGACCCCTCCTGGCGCAGGTCTTCACTGCCCCTGACTGCCCCCTGCTGGGATCGGGGGCGGGGCAGGGAGAGGGTGGTATCTGGTTCTGTTTGTCCCTCTGGATTGTTCCAAGGGTGTCCAACCTTTTGGTGTCCCTGGGCCACACTGGAAGAAGAAGAGTTGTCTTGAACCCCACATTAAATACACAAACACTAACAAAAACTGATGAGCAAAAAAAAGGTTTTAAGTAAACAGACAATTTTGCATTGGGCCGCCTTCATAGCCATCCTGGGCCGCGGGTTGGACAGTCCTGGATGACTCTCGGTCTCATTCGAACCACCCACACCCCTTATCTCAGGGAAAAGCCCCCGTTTCCTGAGCAGGTGCTCTGTGTCCTGGGGGCTGGCGTCCACCCCGAGAGCACACAAAATTATTCTTGTGGCCCTGTATGGCTCCAGCGGGAAGAAACGGCACAGAAAAGTTTCTGATGAGGTCAACTGCATTATTTTTGGCAGTAAATGTGCATGTTTTAATAGATATGGATTTGGGCTATTTATGGCTTTTTCAGTTAATCAGGAGCTGAGAGTAGCCGCACACACGTGCGGCAGTGCGTCTGCTCATCGACGCAGGACGGAGGTGGAGTCGGGCCCAGGCCCCGGGTGAGGTGGGAAGGAGGCCGCATGAGTGTTTCCGGGGACAGCCAGCTTTGCTTTGCTTCAGGGCAGGTCTGGTGCTCACAGTGACTCAGACGCTGGTGAATAGACACAGGCTCCTGTCTCTAAACGTGACTGGGAGCAGCCATGCCTGTGTCACAGGAAGCAAAAAAAAAAAAAAGAAGAAGAAGAAAGGTCTTCTGTAGCCAAGCTTCATCAAGAATCAAATTACGTATCTTAGCAGTTCCCCACCTTTGTCACCTTGAACATTCTTGAATCATCTTCATTTGTATTATTAGGGACAAGCGGGCGATGGATTTCCTTTCGGGAGCCTGAGAGTAAAAATATGCTACTTACACTCTTGACAGAAACCTGCATACTATGAATTATTAAATGCGACAAGAACCATTCTACACAGAGAAGTATACTTAAAAACTTGCGCTCGAAATTAACAATTCAAATCGTCTCTTAGAAAAGAGTTCCTGGATCATCTAAAATTATAATGCTGTACATTATTTTCCCCAAAAATTAAAAAAGAAAGAATTATGTATTTTTCACACTATTCATATACCCTGAATAGTTCTATAACATAATACATTATACATGGTCTGTTCAAATGAATTCTTGTCAAGAACCTGTGCTTAAAATGTTTGGGAATTTTCCACGCAGTGTTTTAAAGAACTTTACATATTTGCTGTGTCCACAGTGTGCTGACCTGGCTTGTTCTCAGAGTTATAGAAAGTTAGAATTCGATGGGACCATAGGGATGGCCTGACTGCCCTCCCCTTTCAGAGATGCTGAGGCTCAGGGAGTGTTCTCATAAGGACTATGACCATAGAAGTTGAAAAGATTAACGCACTCCAATCACTTTTACATAAACAGTGTACTAAACTCAGTATTTAAATACATGCATTTTAAAACATCATGTTTGTACTATGTCTGGAACGTTATATCCAACAATCTTACCATAACTTGACTAACTGTTAAATTGTAGTATAGAATTATAAACAAGGATGTTTTCTTGCCCAGGCTGGTGTGGCTCAGTGGATTGAGTGCCAGCCTGCAAATCAAAAGGTCACCGGTTCAGTTCCCGGTTGGGGCACATGCCTGGGTAGCAGGCCAGGTGCCCACTTGGGGGCGCATGAGAGGCAACCGACGGACGTATCTCTTGCACATCGATGTATCTCTCCCTCTCTTTCTCCCTCCCTTCTCCTCTCTCTAAAAATAAATAAACAAAATCTTTTTAAAAAACAAAATAAATGAGGACACTTTGGTAATGCTCACTGAGGAAGGTGGGTTTTCACATGAGGGAACAACTCGGGACGAGGAGCCAAAGACACGGCTAATCCCTGGTGCAGCTGGGATTAGAACCCAGGTAAACAGACTCCAAGGGCCGCACGTGCTAAATAATTACACTGTGGGCGTCCCGATGGTCACGCCCAGTGTGACAAAGCAGGGGTTGAGCAGGCAACAAGGCCGGTGGCCAGGGCAGTCGTGAGGATGTCAACGAAGGCCAGTTCTGGAAACTCCAACCTCGATCCAGAAACCAAGTGCCAGGGCAACAAGGCATCACACCAGTTTGGTTTAAAATTTCACTCCCCCAACGAGTAACGTCATTTTCAGCAATTGCCGTTATTTCTCACATTCTTACGCCTTCAATGTAAAAGTCTCCAAGTCGAATTGTACACAGCTCTTCTTGGCAAGGGTGTAGGCCACCAAACCTATTAAAAGAAAGAAAGGAAAATGAAAGCAGCTGACTTAAGTCTCCGCAAAGCAAAAGGTCAAGATATTCTAGAGCATATAACCTTCTCCTGAAACGGCTAATTCTCTGAAAACTTTACTTAGTCTCTCTTAGGTGCTTGTTAATAATCTTCAGAATTTTAAAAATTGTATCAATAGGATAATTAGGTCAGCTGAAACTGAGCAAGTTCTGGTCTCTAAAAATAACACCAGGGATACAACAAACCCCTGGGAAGTGACAGTTCCCCACGCCGCTTATGGGACGAACCTCCCAGACAGCTGGCATTGTCTCTCCAACAGGAGCTCCTGGTCGCGGAAAGCCCTGTGCCAGTGCCGCAACCGCTGTCAGTGCCCCGCCCCCAAATACGAACTTGCTCCAGAAAGAAATCAGTGAAAGCCCCACAAACGCAAGAGGCTAAACTGAGTCCATGTACAGGAAATTAAGTCCTTGTGGAATGAACCACGGCTCCAGCAGGAAGCACCTGGGAAGGGAGCTTCAGGCAAGGATGGCAGTCGTGCAGACGGTGCTGCGCGGCCCCTCGCTCCGAGGATGTCAGGCTGAGCCAAGGGTAGGAACACGGCTCCTCCGCCCCCTCACTTCTTAACTGCATCTGTGTCGCTGTAAAACAGAATCTAATACTTGCTGATGTGGTTTCAATGGGAGAATGCACTCCAAGTTCTCGAAGAAATCCGCTTACCAATAAACTACTGGAATAAAAATTATTTTTATATGAAAGATGACCTGAATGAGAGATGATCTAAGACTCTAGAAGGTCATATAAGAAATGTGCATATGAAGCAGCTAAAATTCAAGGTGATATGTGGTCAAATGCCAAAGTGTGAAACACAGTATCTGTTCCACAAGCTTTCACCAGTGGCCGGTCAGCGTGGGCCGGGGCATGCAGGGCCCCCCGAGTGGGCGATTGGGGTGAACGAGGAGGAGGGACCTAGTAGGGTTCTATGCTGATCAGAGGCGCTAGTGTTCTCTGTTCACTACCAAGCCACGGACGGAGACAAAGAAACCTTACGTGTGTGTCACTAAGGGGAAGAAACCAATCGGAAAAGGCGATACACCATGTGATCCCAACAGCAAAAAGGAGACAGCAAAGAAATTAACTGGTGTTTGCCCGGAAAGGGAGGAGAGGAAGGAACAAACAGGGGGAGCATGGAGGATTTAAGGACAGTGAAAATACCCTGTATGGCCCTGGCTGGTGAGGCTCAGTGAATGGAGTGCCAGCCTGCAAATCAAAGGGTTCCCCATTTGATTCCCAGTCAGGGCACATGCCTGGGCTGTGGGCCAGGTCCCCAGCAGGGGGCACGCAAGAGGCAACCACACATTGATGTTTCTCTCCCTCTCTCCCTCCCTTCCCCTCTGTCTAAACATAAATAAATAAAATCTTAAAAAGAAAGAAAATACCCCACACGACACTATAAGGATGGCTCCGTATTACCACACGTGTGTTCGAACCCACAGAACGAACTGCACCAAGGGTGAGCCTGAGGTCGACGGAGGCCTCTATGTGGCGATCTCGTGTCGGTGCAGGTCATTCTGCTGAGTGGGTGGGCTATGGGGGAGGCTGTGCCTGTGTAGGGTAGCGGGGGTACCGTGTTTCCCCATGTATAGTGTGCATCCTTTTTCCCTTGGGCAAAAAAAGTGCACATCATACATGGCAAAATATGGTATATGGGAAAAATCTATCTTTCCCCTCAGTTTTGTTGTGCACCTAAAACTGATCTAAAAAAAATAAATACATATTAATTAATTCTTTTTAAGAGTACCTTGGAGAAAAAAAAAGAAAATACATTCTGGATTTTCTGAAATCTATACTATTAGTTATTAAATACCCTGAACTACTAAAAGCAAAATAAATAATTGTGATTATTCATTTATAAAATTGTCAAACATATTAAAAATTCTTTAGAAATTAAGAAATTATGATAACTTTAAGCTTCATTCTAGATTTTGATTATTTTACTGACTCCAAAACGAACTGATTATTTTTAAAATGATTTTATTTTTTTGAAAGACACTTAATGTCCCAGGTCTTCCGAAAGAGCTGGTTTTATTTGATTTGATTGCATATCATCGTTGGTCACATACTAGAAAACACTCGCCCAGGAATGACAGTCTAAAACTGCAGCGAAACTGAAGACTCCACTAGAAATTACCCCCCCCAAAAAAAAAAATCATACACCAAAGATTACTTCTTCTACTGCTACGGAAGAGCTATTTTGTTGAGTTTTTGACACAACTCAGTTCCCAGCATTCCAAGCAGTGCCATGTTGTTTTTGGTTGAATTTGCTTGTAAAGGGTCACTTTCTACCACTAGATGGAAACAACAGAGTAAGTCGAAGAAACTTCAGCACACTACCTGCATACCGGAAATCAAACACACCTGGGTCCTTAAAAAGGCTCTCCCCTTTATCAGAAGTAGAAAGGACACTCCATTAGCCCCCTATTGCATATTTAAAACAGGGGTAACAGCTTCACTAAAGAGCCACAAAAGCTACAAGAAAGAGTCACCCCACGTGCTTACAGGAAACTCGACCACACAGCCGGTCCCAGCCTTAGGCTGGGCGGCACTTCTCCCCGAAGGCAGTGGCTGCAAGGGACGCAGTCGTCTGTGCTGCGCCCCCGTGTGGTCAACGTTTTCACTGGATTCGTGTGTTAAATTCTGGCTGGGGAACGGCGCCTGCACCCCGGCCGCTCCGGCCTCTGGGGAGGACTCGCAGCTGACGGTGCCTGCGCCAGACTCGCTGACTCTCCGCGCTTCCTCTACCTCGCGCTCGCCAGCGGCCAATATTCCTTCACTCACCTTCTCATGACATGGCTGATCGATCACTTTCATGCCTGGTTACCGGGTTCTAACATATCCATCTGTGACTTAAAATGCCAAAATTAGTGAGAACGGCCCTGGCCGGTGGGGCTCAGTTGTTTGGGCACCGTCCGTAAACCAAAAGTTCACAGGTTCAATCCCCGGTTGGGGCACTCCCAGGAGGCAACCAATAGATGTTTCTGCCTCACTTCCCTCTTTCTCTCTCATTCTCTCTCTCTCTCTCTCTCTCAAAACAATAAACATACCCTTGGGTGAGGATTTAAAAAAAAGAAAATCCCCAAAGTCCCTGCTTGCTGGACCAGTACGAAGGACCACAGAATTCTACTACAGTTTTAAGAAGGTACCAGAACGTTCTCAACTTATCTAACAGCACAGGGCGCAGTGGAAACCGATTGCACCCCCCGGGCCACGCGCCCTTGCTCCTTCCCAGTGGGCTGAGGTTACCTTCGCCACAGACTTGTTTCCGTGAAACTCAATGTCTCCCTCATCAAGGGGAGGAAGGACGGGGACTCACAGCACCCCCTGCGTCAGGCATGGTGCCGTTTATTCGCTTCGTGTAAATGTCTCTCACGATCTTGGGGACAACCTTGGTTACCTCCACTTTGTGGACTCCACCTCGCCCCTCTGTGCAGAAGCGCCCCCCCCCCCACCCCGGACTCCCCTGGGTGAGGAGCCCGATCCCTCGGCCGGGCTCGCCCCGACCAGACAGAGGAACAGCTCCCGGCGGCCTGAGCCTCCGCAGCCTCCTGCCGGGCAGGCGTCCCACCCCCACTCGGCCAGCGTTTCTGCCGTCTCTGCCGAAGACAATCAGAACGCTCCGCCGCCAGACCACAACCTCTTGGAGGACCACGTTTTCTTCCAGAACAACAGACTCATTGAGGGAAGTAAAATGTATTTATGATCCCCACGAACATGTGTCAGAGCCCAAGGGAGCAGCCGGAAAAGCCATCGAATGAATCTTAGATGTGCATCGGTGTGCTCCACCACCAGGTCAGTTCAGGCCCCCCAAACCCCTGCTCTGTGAGGCTGGAGCCCCATTTCTTGAGTGGGACTGGGGGTGTGTTACCGAGAAGCAGGCAGCCAGAGTACTGTCTGTTCTGTAGGTGGTGCTTGATATTTTCGACTCCCCAGGGGGCAGACAGCTGGAGGCCAGGGGCAGGCCCTGGGACAAAGGGGCCTTTCTCCCAGATGCTTTGCGGCGGAAGGTGTCCCCACCCCTGCACTTCGGCTCGGCTCGGAAGATGACATCGCTGCCCAGCTGGCTCTGCGAGGCAGGGGGCAGACCCCACTTCGGTGGAGGACAGGGAAAGGCCATATGCAAGGACAGGCTTGTAGTCTGTTTTGTCTTTTTGAAATAAATACACTTTACATTAAAAAATAAATTCTACCTACAGCTAAGGAACACGAAGCTTAAAACTCCCTGCAGCAATGTCTAAGTACCACAAGGTGGCGATGTAACTCCATGGCAGGGGAGGGGGGAACCCCCTCCCATCACATTTTCCCCTTAAAAAGAGCAAAACAAATACTATTTTCCTGACTTTCCAAAATAGAAATAAGGATATTTCTGGGTTGAAAATAACAGAGAGGTATGCAACAATGTTTTTATTTTTCCTCCCTTGATCCATTATTAACAAAAATACAAGGTTCTGCTCTCTGTCCTTAAAGGCTGCAGTGTTCGAAGAGCAGTCTCCAGAGATGCTCTGGTCCCCGCCCCTGAGAAAGCCGAGTCAGCTGTCAGCTTAGTGTCCCACCTGGAGCTACGACCCGCCGGCCTCGCTGAGAAGCCGGGTGGGGAGGAGGCTGCGGGCAGCAGGTGTGTCGGAGGGGGAGAGCCTGGCTCCGCAGCTCCAGGATGTGGGACCCTGAGCACGCCCGTCCCTGTGAGTTCGGTGTCCCACGGATTAAAGGAAATGGCACTGAATTTTATCTCATGGGACTGTTCCATGACAAAGAGTTTGCATTACATTAATTCGAATATTACATGTGCTAAATTGAGAACACATTATTGTTGTAGTAAATGTTAAATCCTGCTGATGTAGCTTAGTACTGCATTTTCATTTTTCATATGAAGTATTCTTGATTTTTTACATTTCTATGTTTTTTTCTGAGCATTCTTGAAATAAAAATTCAGCAAGAAATCTGCAGAAAAGACTGTTTCTGAGCATGCTCTGGATTCAACATGAGTCATCCTTTGAGCTTTCTCTACATTTTCAAAGAATAAATATTTGAATGAAAAACAAATGAATGTGCTTTGTAGGGTATAAAACATACAAAATTAAGTCATTCACGGGGACTATAATGAACTCTCAAAGAGGGAAAATGTCAGGTGAGAGCGAAAACAGACATGGCTTCTGTGAAGGCCTCGCTGTACATGGAGCAGGGCAAGGGGGTGACAGCGGGGGGCTGTCATCCGTTTTGGGATGAAACCAACTCATCGGGTTGGTACGTGGTGGGGAGAGCCGGGGGGGGGGGGGAGCAGGGAAACCAGAGGCGGCAGGATGGAGGGAAGGATGGCTGGAGACACCTGGGGCAGGTGGCAGGAGACAGACGGGCTTAAGGGGATGGGATGGCCCTCTCGGATCAGAACGAGGGCGAACCACAGGCACAGACAGGGAGGAGGGGGACTGTCTTGGTGGAAACCCTCTTCCGATGGCCCCTCTTTCCTTTTCGAAGCAGGAAACGAAGCTCCTGGGCTGAGAGTGAGGCGGGAGTGAGGTGGCGGCAGTTTCGGGGAGGAGTAGAACGTGGAAATAGTGGTCAAACCCATGCACCTCTCGTGGCTGTAGGCGCCCGCACTTCTTTTATGAGGTTAAAACAGTAATGTTCATTTTAAAACTCCCCTGCATCACTCCACCACCTTCATGGCAGCTATGAATTCATTAGCATCGTGCTAAAGATGCCCCCGCATGCCTTCCCCAGCAACCCTGGCCACGCTCCCTCTTTATCAGCCACTCCAGGGCTCTCAGAGGGTGTGTTTGAGGCTCCCTGTGCCGACTGCAGTTTCTGATAATGTACGACTTCGATGAAGGCCCTCTGACCTGTCCTGTTGAAACGTGACCTTCACCGGTGGAGTCCATGTCCCCGGCCTTGACGTGGTGACAGTTTTGAGAAGACAGCAGCAGTGACGCTGCTGGCTCTGCAGTGCCCTTTCCCTGGCCTGGTCCTTCCTGTCACTTGTGCCTTTTGGAATTCTTGCTCTGGGGACACGTCCTCTTGGCAGCCCGGAGCCACAGGAGCTGTGGGTGGTCACTGTGAGTGGCAGTCCCCACAGGCTCCCAGCCAGCAGCCCGCGTCCGAAGACAGTGGGGTGCCTGAGTCACCCTGGCACCTGCAGCTGACCGAGGCCACCAAGGGTGGGCGCTCACCTGAAGGCCTGGGTAAGAGCACCCAGGTGCACTGCCTAGGTGCACCCAGCCAGCCTGCAGAGCCGTAGGAGAGGCCGCGTTACCGCGGTCCCTGAGCCACAGGGTGTGCACTGGCTGTAGGCAACCAGAACTTCGGGGCACTGGTGTGGCAGGAAGCTGCCGTCCCAGCGACAGTGGGAGGGGCCGACAGGGAGCCGATCCAGGGTGACAGCATGGCTCTGCCACTCCCTGGTTACCTGACATACACGGGAATGAGACTCATCCTCGCCATCATCCCATCATCGCCTCGGCTGACACGGTTCCTGGCCTCAGCCCGTGTTAGAAAAGAGCCCTGTTTCCGCCCATCGCCTTTGGCTGCGGCGTGGGCTCGTTGAGGAAAGAACTCCCTCCACCGCCGTGTTACCTCTTCCCTTTACAGCCGCATCCAGCCGTCCCCACAAGAGGGGCAGCCGGTGACGGCCCTGGTGTGCCCGCAGGCTCTCACTAGGGGGCGCACTCCCTGCGTGGCACGTCCCCGGGAGCGTGACCCGTTCTGTCTGCCGCTGAAGGGAGGAGGCAAGGCGGTGGGCCGCTCGGTGAGGGTGCTCACTGACGGCCCCCCGGAGACCCAGGTACGTCTAAGACAGAGGCAGGGAGACAGAGGAAGCACCTCACAGCCTTGGCACACAGCAGTGCGCCTCGTCCAGCTTTTGCAGAGCGTGGAAAAAGTAGCGTTTTATTTCTCATAAAGCGGCCGATCCTTTTTGTCCGTGGCTTCGCTGATGAAAGGAGAAGTGCAAACGGGCTACAGAACCGGAGTCCACCCCCGCACCCTAAAACTCTCTCACTGCACCCCAGCGTTTAGGCTGGGCACTGCCTCCCCGGGAAAGGCATCTCCTGCCCTCGTCCGAGCTGGAGTCCCACTTACCTGAGTTTCCCTCCTTCGCAGGCAGGGCTCCCCTCGCTCCCCATACCCGCATTTATCTGAGTCTGACACTGCCTCCTGGCCACAGCGCACCCCTCTCTACCGCAGGGAAAGGGAAGAGCTGCCATTCGACGCGCCGGCCTATGGCAGGTCTCAACCAGCATCCGTGCGATGAACCGACGTCTCCTGCGCATTATAAACGTGAGGGTACCCGGGTGCGTGCGCCTGGGTGTGCGACTCATCACCCCGATCTTCTGACACAACAGCCAAACCCTGGATGAGGCGAACAGTCCGATGCTGGCTGGGACCCGACCCTCACCTCCCAGGTGCTGCTTCTCCGACGGCTAGCCGGCGGCGGGTCTCCGTCTCCGGTGAGACCTGCCGGCGAGTCCGGACAGAGCGGGCTGGGGAGGGGCGGGGAGGGTGCTGCCCCCCTTCCCTTCGCTCCAGTGGCTCACTTCCAGGGCGATCAAACCATTTCCTCACAGGACAACTTTTTGTGTAAGGATGCATTAAAGACATTATTTGGGGTTTTTTTTAAATCTATTTTAAAAGATTCTTTTATTCATCTTTCTGGATCTGTGAAATGTATTGTGAATAGAAAAAGATTTCTGAAGAAAACAAGCTATTTAGAAACAATGACATGTCTTTTAAGCATTCCTGTTGCTACACTGCATACGAAATGGAACCGTCCATTTTGGGGTTTGGCAAGAATGGACCAGAAAACTAGTTTCTGGTCTCCAGATAGCAAGCCCTGAGGTGGCTTTTTTTCTTTTTAAAGCTTACACTAATACCTTCGAAGACAGAGAAAAAGACAAAATCTCATAATATCACCAAAATCTAGGACTGATGACCGTTTGGCTAATATTGTGAGAATTTTCCATCATAAAGCCAATGGAATTATAAAAAATACTCAGTGTGAAGTAGCCAGAATCAGAGGAAACCTACAAGACCGTAGATCCTTCCGGCCTCCTGTTCAGGAAGGACCAGGCAGACGCCCGGCCCTCCTCTCCCATGCAGGGTCCCTCCATTCCGACCCGTGCCGTGACCCCCTTCCACACTGCTGTCTCCCGCTGGGGCGGTGCTGACCCTGAGCCTCAGTGTCTTCTGCAAATAAAGACTCTAATAGCAAGTGCAGTACACACCGCCTAGGGGCGCTAAGGTCAAAATGAGTTCAGCCGCCCAGAACTTGCAAACACTCCTGGCCCACGGGGAGTACTGGGTAAGCAGCAGCTGTCACTGCTCAGGCGGTCAGTCCCGGCGGCAGGCCCGGAAATCCGCCCCTACCACTGGGGAGATGGGCTGTCTGCAGAGGGAATCTGGGGGAAAGGCCTGGTGACAGTCTGTATGCAGAGGTCACCTGCTGCGTCTCAGAGTCCAGTGGAGTAGCGGAAAGGACTCTGAAACGTGACACCTGGGCTGAGGAGCTATGGTGGCCGCTGCGGTCAGTGTGCCTGGGCCCCATGGAGCCCAGACTTCCGGCCACACGTCCCTCGGGGTGTGCCTGGGTGGGTGTTTCTGGGGGAAAGGAAATAGGCATCTCACTCGGGGGACAGAGGGGTGCTGATGGCTCCCCCGGGGTGGGTGGCCCTCGTGCAGGCAGGCGGAGGCCTGGGTCAGGGACTCTGAGAAACATGGACTCACCCGCCCGCTTCCACGAGAACGTGGTCTCCTCCAGCCTTGGACGTGGCCCGCCAGGCGCTCATCCCAGACCTCTGGCCTGCGGTGGCCAAGACGGACCAACGGCACTGGCCCCGCTGTCCCCAGCCCAGACTGCAGTCTGTGGACTGCGCAGCTTCCCAGACTCCTGGGCGAGTCACAGCAAACCAACCCGTGTACGTGCGTGTTCGTGTGTCGGCGTTAAGAAATGCGAAATGCAGAGCATCTGTGAGTTTATTTGAGCCAAACTAACAATAGCCAGGAAGCAAAATCTCAACAGACTGAGCAAATGCTCTGGAAAATGGTGGCTTCGCTGTTCATGTACTACATCAGCCTCCGCGGACACGACGGGCGTACATGAAACTCACGGGTAGCAGGGTAGGGAGGGAACAGCAGAGCCAGGAAACCTCTGCGACTCGGCGACAAGTGACAGGAGCCGCGTCCTTTCCACAGGCAGGACGGGAGCAGCGGCAGCGCACTCACAGCACAGAGCGCAGGCGGCGGGGGTGGGGGGGGGGCCGTGCAGGCGACAGCGAGGGTCTGTGGTCTGCGCCCGTGGGCACTTGTGCCCGCAGCACTCTGGGAAGAAGGGGCACTCTGACACTCCACAGGGGGGTGATCCTGGAGGGGCTCTGTGGAGATGGACTTGTAACAGGGAAGACACGGGACGGGCCTCAGGCAGGACTGCCGCCAGGGTGGCCTTTAGTGAGGGACCTTCCTGTTCAACTGTCCCATGCGGTCACTTTGGTCCAAGTTTGTAGGTCCCACCACGTGGGCCTCCCCTGGGCTGGCCAGGCTGAGTGTGCGGCCCCTTCTTCCGCCATGAAGTACATGCGTGTAGTTGAGTTCTAACACAGACATCACACTGTGTCCAGCTGGGGAGTCTGAGCGGCCACGCCCAACCGAGCGCATGGACTGAACCAGCACCACGGTCCCCTGACGCCTGGCGCAAGCCCGGTCCCACCCAGCTCTGGCCCGAGGTTCCTTTTTAAACTTTCAGCTTCACCATGGGTCCATCTCTTAAACAAGGCAGGGAATGTCTGGGAGCTGCCCACCGATTTTCCTTCCATTTTAAGGAGCACAGGGCCCTGGGACTCAGGGAAAGACCCCACCAAGTCCGTTTCCTGCAATGCTGCCCAGGCTGGTGCACGTGTCTGAGGCCTAGCAACTCAGACAGACAATTCATCCACAACGCGCGTTGCTGAGGCAGCTTCCACGAGGCTCTGATAAACTCAGTAGCCGGTACAGGTTCAAAATCATACGGGCGTGGGTAATGAGGAAAACCAGCAGTAGCTTTTAAAACCAGCAAACAACTACAGAGCCCACGTGCGGGTCTGCGGGCCTGCGAGGACCGGTCCACTGCCTGGGCCCACGGCACTGCCCGCTCGCCGCGGACCGAGCCTGACGCTGTCACGTTCCCGACATTAACTACGAATAAAAGCTTTTCTTCCCAATAATTTAACTTACTGGCTTTTTAACATGGAAAATTGCAATGACTGAATTCCAAAATAAAAATATACTTACCACCCATAAACTTAATACTGTTTATATTTGTTTTTACAAAATTTTAGCCTTTTGGAAGAACTTACAGAAGTAGATATGGTAACTGATTTCTTACAGTAATTTTTGTCCAATTAAGCTAATTAATATCACTTTGAATTTTAATGTAATACCAATCACACCCCCAAACTTCCCAGGCTCCTCCTACATCAATACCATTCTAAATCCAGAAGACTTAAACATCTGTCTGTATTCATTTTAAATCAAAAAGACCATCTATCTCATTTCCAAGGAAGAGGTAAGCTACTAAATAATTTTATAGAGCCTCATTTTATTTTTCATGATTAGTCCATTCCCTAGTTTTGAAAAAGTCTTTTAAATGTTATTTGAGAATTCTTTTAGTTCAGGAATATAGTTTTTATTTAGCTGACATACTGTAAATCCTGACAAGCACCCCCAAAAATCCACAATTAGTGCAAAAAAGGGAAACAATATTTTAAGTCATTCCTTCCCAGTACAAGTAAAACTAAGGTTATTTGCTAAGTTTTATGTAAATATATAATTTCCTACTTTGCTTTCTGAAAGATAGCAAATACAAAAATAGTTTAATTTTAGGTTTAATGAGGGCACATATTATTAGCTTTGTTTTAACTGCAAAATGTTAGCCATATTTAGGAAAAAATAAACTCACTGAGAATGTAAGTGCGTGTTTCTAAAGGCCACTGAGAGAACACCAGTTCTTCTCCCTGCAGGCGCCGCAGGGCTGTAAAGCTCAGAAACAATCGCTCCGGAAAGGCAGGCATCGGAGCACCCGGCTCATCGGGGCCTCGCACTCCCCGCCTCCTCGCAGGGCCGCCTCACGGACCCTTCTTCTGGGCCTCACTGCCCTCTCCTTCCTCTGTGGGCGTGTCCTTCCCCCCTTTCGCGTTCGCCTGGGCTCCCCCTCCAGGGCCGCCCCCCTTGGAGGGGTCAACCACTCTGTAGTCCTCCAGGATGGTCTGCCCGGTCTCCTTGGCGGTCTTCTTCACCATCGCTTTGATGCCGATGTTGTCCAGGTTGTAGGCGGTCATGCCCACGTTGATGGCGGAATTCACCGCGTCGTGCGTGGCTTCCCCCGCAGTGTGTCCATACCTGTGGAGGGAAGGTCAGCACAAGCTTGGTGACAGCACACACACTGAGGTCTCTGGATTCGTGCTAAGTCATGTGATCAGGATGCCACCCCTGAAAGCAAAATCAAAGGTTAGGTTCCACCTTAATGAGCAACTGACGGCACAGGGAAGAATAAAGTCCCACAGCACTGTATTTTCTCCTCTAGCCAAAACTGCGTGGGAAGGACACCAGGCCGGCTGAGGCCAGTGGGAGAGAGACTGTGCTGGACGGCAGAACGTGAGCTGCAGGAAAGGCAGTTTCCCAGTCACTGTTCCCTTTTACCTGCCCTCCAGAGAGGCAAGACTGAGGGTCCACGGGAGCTGCTGCAGGACCCAGAGTCCAGAGTCGTGACACACCTTCGAGTCCTGCCCTGCGCAAGCCCAGACTGGCTGCACCCGTCAAGGGCTCAGAATCTGCATGTCATTCAGCAGAGTCCCCAACGCTGTCCCCCTGCCACTGCAGACGCGCCCCCCACCCCCGAAAGCACGCCTGCCCCACCCCAGGACCTTTGTCCTGGCTGGCATCTGCGCGGACTTCTCTCTGCGCAGACATCTCTCTCTCGCCGCAGCACTCACCCCGGCTAACTGCTCACCTGCGAGCTAGCCAACCACAGCCTTCCCGGGACCTAGTGACTCCAATGGCCTCTTCGCACACGCCCCGCCCCTCGGCCGTCCTTCAGCCCCGCCCCCGCGCCTGCACTTCCGGGACCCACAGCGGCCGCTGCAGAGCTCCCCTTTGACCCGTCTGCGCTCGGCTCTTCCTCTCACTGGAATAAACGCCCGTTCAAACAGAGACGCTCTGCTTCCTTCGCTAACTACCCTGCGCACCCACAGCAGTGCCCACGGTGATCGGCCTCTGCTGAACGCACGCGGAGCGCCCTGCCTCGCTCACAAGGGCCGGGGCAGCACAGCGCGGGGGTCGCAGAGCACCACACACTGCAGCTCCTGCCAACAAGAACCAGGACCTGTGTCGGATGTCATCTCTACGAGAACGTGGAGTCTGAAACCCTGTGCCAGAGTCCTAAAACAGGACAAGCCTTGTTCCAGACACCAGACGTCCACGCTGCTCTCGGCCACTGGGTGCCCGAGGGAAGGGCTGCTTGAACACTGGTGACAGCGGAAGGCAGAACTGCACCCC
>PVJI01018699.1:0-32730 GCA_004026765.1 Micronycteris hirsuta | reverse complement strand
TGCACAGACCTGCATTAATATGTAAACCTAAAAAATGTTTAAACATTTTAGATATTAATAGTGTTACCATCTAAAAGAACAGTAAAAAACAAAAAAACTATAGTGCCATATACTTTATAAAGTATTTTTGTATATATAATCTCATACTGTAATGCTAACAAAAAAAACAGAATGCTAGTGAAATTGTAAGGGTAGTCATGTCATCAGAGTGAAACATCAATTAAATGAAATACATAAATACATTTATATTTTACTATTTCTCTTAGAAATTCATGCTTTTGGATTTCTAAGAGAAGTGGTATGCCTATTAAATGAATGCTAAGATATACAGTGAAATATTTTTTAAAAATAGTTACACTTTACCATTAAAAATCACCTAGTGATAATGAGTTAAGGCCTAATTTCCTCATCAATCACATGATAAACTGTTTATCATTTCCATGATTTTAGTAGAATTTGGAAATTAAACCAACTTGGTATAAGTCCTTGTCCCGCTACTTGCAGAACTACTTGAGACTTTGGGCAAATTAATTGGTGTCTCTAGTTCTCAAGTCTCTTCATCTGTAAAACTGGGTATGAATATGTACTTCTAAGAATTATTTCAAGGATACCACAAATTAATGTACATGAAAACACCTCATACCATATCTGCTTATAGTTGATACTAAATCAAAGTTAATTTTCCTTCCCTCAATTCAGCCAACTTCACCACTCACTCACCTATCTTGTATGAGATACTGCATATTCAAGTCATTGATTACAAATGGATTCCTGAGTTTTGCATAGGCAACTGCTTTGTCCAGTGGAAAGCCTAAGAACACATATCATTAACATATTCTGAACAATCTCAAGATAACTTGACATCTATAACTTTATTGACTTGAATTTAAACCACCTCCCATAAAAGCTGAATTTCATTAGGCATATTGTAACTGCTTTCAAAAGGCATGGAATAATTCAACAAATAAAACTTGATTTAATGTGTACTGTTAAATAAACTTTATTGCCTCCTAATTACCTTGATTGATAAGGCAGAGCAAGTCATATATAACCAAATTCAGAGCACTGACATGCTAGGTATTGCTTAACTATTCAGTTACCTGATAAAAGGTATGACTATCTCATAAACACATAGAAATCTCCACATAAATAAGTGTATCACAATCACCTGCTGATATTTAAAAAATATACACAACTCCCCCCTCACTTAAAATATTTTAGTGCTCATACCTATAAATTAGCTGACAGTTCAAATTCACATACAACAGATATATGCTCAAAATATAAAATATATGAGCAGAATAACAGTTGCTGCTACTAGGTCAATGTTAAAGTATCAGATATTAACTAACTAAAATTTCTAGACTTTGCTAAAATTACTAATTATAATGAAAACAAACCAAATGGCTAATACAGTCTTAAAAAAATCTAAAAAAATTTAATGATTATATGTCACTCTGTGCTGACAAAAATCTACAATTTTATCCATCAATTCATATTATCAGAGAGGCAGTAAACCAGAGGTTAAGAGCATAAACCAGCTTTCAAATCCTGGTTCCATCTTTCATTAGCTATGTGATCTTGAGCAAATTTATTTAACACCTCTAACCCTCTGATTCCTGGCTGTAAATGGGTATTATGTCAGTCTTACCTAGTAGGGTTTTTGAGGAATTAAATAAAAGTGTATATAAAACACTTAACACAATACCTGGTACAAAAAATGCCCAATAAATGTTAACTGTTATTATCCCTTAAATGACAATATTTTAATGAATACTTTATCTAAGAAAATGCACAAAATCAGCATGCATGCATAACTTTAGCATTTAACTATAGTATACGACAGTATACCTGTGAAGACCTGTATTTTATAGCATTATCGGAATAGTTAGAAGGAAGTATTAAAGCATACTAAAATTAAAACAAAACAAATACCTACAGTCAATTAAAGACTCATTCCAAAATTCCTTAGTTTCAAAAATTTAAAGAGAAATAGTCAATACTGAGACTCGCTTGACCACAAATTATAAATCCTTCAAGTTTTATGAAGACTCTCAGAAGAATCCTTCACTTGTAAAGATGTCTCAATGTCTATGATTTGAAGCCTCCTAACATAATTCAGCAAGATCCCTGCTTTTGTTGTTAAAGAGAAACTTTTGCCCTTATCAAAAGATAGCACATGAGATATATATAACCTTAGATAGCACCTAGTTTTAATAGGCAAGTAGGTATTGTAGAGAAAGCCACGTGGTAGTAAGGGAAGAACACCTTACCCTCAAGGACAAGCAAATTTTAAGATTCTCTGAAATGATGAACTTCAGTCTATAAAGAAGACCAGGGCCTTGGCTTCTCTAAGAAATAATAAAAGTCAATATAGGCTCCAAGGGTCAAAAAGGGTCTCAATCCTTCTTGCTGAAGGAGGTGCTTCTCGAACACCTAACTAAAGTTAGACTTTAACACAGCCGGGGACTACATATTTTGGTAATAAGAACAATATAATATGAACACATTTATAAATGAGTGTGAATCTCTATAATTCTTAGTGAGAAATTCACTTAATTCACAGAGTCTTAGATTATAAATTTTCAGATATATGTCTAACAATAATTTTGATTAGTATATATACCATGAAGTACTACTTTACTATGAAGTAATACTGAAGCTTAATTGATATTTCAGTTTGATTATAGAAGATAGCCAGTAAAATCTAAATTCAAAAATTAAGTTCTTAAGAAAGAAATAAAGTATAAATATACAAAGGAGAAATGAAAGATCATTTCCTACATGGCAAAAGCATAAGGGATTAAAATACTCAGTAATTTAAGAATTTATCCTAAAAAACCTAGAGTTGCAGCCAAAGATACATTTAAGGAGTTCATCATTACTTTTAATAGTGAAAACTGGAAACCATCTAATTGTTAGGATGCTGGATACACATGCTAACGTACACACCCACACTATGACACACTACAACACCTTTCAAAAATCAGGCTTTTGAAGAATGATATGGAGGAAAAAACTTCTGATCTAATTAGTGAAAATATTAAATGCAAAATTACATATGCACTAATACTAAATGTTTCTAAAAATATATATGAAAAAAAGGTTGGCAAAAAATATATCAAATGTTAGTATCACTTATCTGAGAGTAGATAAGTATAATTTTATTTTTCTAATTTACCTAATATTCTATAATTAATATGTATTAGTTTTATAATCAGAGAAAATACAAGAGTTTCCCTTCCCATTCTTTAATACCTTTAGAATGGAAAGAAATAAGACAATCACATAAAGGCCAGTTTTCCACTGGTTCATTCAAAATAACATCCTCTTCAAATACTACTACTGTAATATATTTAAATAAGGAGATCCGTTCAAGAATTTCCTTCATTGGTTTGGATTTGGATTTCTTTGCCATGGAACATATTCCAACCACAATCTGCCGTTCTGGTGGCTAAAACAAAAAAGAAACAAAAAATCAGGTTGACTTAGTAAGAATCTGAAGTACAGCTATCTTAAATCTTTTTCAGAAGTAATTGAGGCATGTGATGAATCAATAAAAGTGACACAATAACCAAAAAGGTCATTTTTCAAAATTATATCATTATTACACATACTTAACAAAATAATAGTTTTCTACAACTATTTAAAAAATTTTAAAACAGAAAATTTTCAGAATATTGTAACTATTTTCTTTGAAATTTTAAACGTAAATATGCTTTTAATTGTCGCCAGTATTTATTTACCTTCCTCACACCACACAGGGGCAAATAAAAGCCAAACCCTATCTAATCCATGCACAAAGGCCAGAGGGAGTCAGAAAAAGAATTCTCTCGACTAAAATAAGATATTGGCCCGGCTGGTGTAGCTCAGTGGATTGAGCGTGGGCTGGGAACCAGAGGGTCCCGGTTCAATTCCCAGTCGGGCCACATGCCTGGGTTGCGGGCCAGGTCCCCGTGAGGGCCATGTGAGAGGCAACCATACATTGCTCTTTCTCCCTCCTTCTCCTCTCTCTGAAAATAAATAAAATCTTAAAAAAAAAAAAAAAAAAGATATTGTTCTGACTGAAGCTATACAGTATTAAGCTGTTTTTGTAGATTGAGCTTGACTATTAGTTGGTCAACTATGAAAACCTGGAAGAAAATTTGGAGAAAGCCACGCTGCCAGCAGGGGTGTCGATGCGCTCTGACACCCCAACTTCACACTCTAATACTCCTGTTTAATGGTGGCCTTCATCTCCGGCACCCCTGCTGCAGTTCAAAGGCCGTAACTCAGCCTAAACTAAAAAAAGCAGAAAATGGAAATAATTAATAACTATGAGTAGCTCACAGGTTTATAAAATTACTCGAGATTTGTTAAAGTCTTTGCATTCAGGTGCTTCGTTTCTATCAAATATATAAAGCAGTGCCCTGCTGGGCTCAAATTATACTAGAGTTACAAAGTTTTACTAGTCCTTTCCTTATTATAATTCTAAAAATAAAAGTGGATAACATCAGAATAAAATTGTTATTCTTCTTTAATCTAGAATTATATTCCTTCATTGCTCTTATCATATAAAATTCAAATTGGTTCTGGATTTGACTGTAAACCTCCCTGGGATGTTCCCTTATTCAGTTCTTTCCTGCTAAAAAGGAACACATAGCTCCTTATGATGTTCCTAAAGTAGACTTCTTAGACAACAAAAGTACCGTACCTAACATTTCATACTGCTTTACAGTTTTAAAAAAAAAAAAAAAGCTAATATGTTAAATTTTGTTTATTTATTATAGGTCTATTTGATGAATGTATATGATCATTGGCTAGGATGAACAGAAAACATTCATGTTTAAAATGTACAAATAAATCTACATTAAGAAAAAAAATTACAGGGGCTTCCAGTGAAGATGCAGGCGTAGGCAGACATGCCTCACCTCATTGCACAACCATAAGGAGGAACATAACTAACTTAAAAACAAAAAACACACAGAACTGCCAGAAAATTACCTAGAAAAAACCCAGAACTGTACAGAAGTCTGACAACCAAGAACTTAAAGAAGCTATATTCATCCATATGGGCCAGGAGACAGGGAGTCTGGGCAGACAGGTTTTGATGTGGTGGCAGCAATCCAGAGGTGGAGAGGTGGCAGTGACAGCAACCAGGGAAACTGGCAGCCCGACAATCACGTGTGATGGATAGAAATCAGGGAGACACTTTATGAGGGAGTGAGCCCAGCCCCAGGCCACACTGCACTGCCCAGGGTTCCAGGGCTGGGAAAAAGCAAGCCTCTTAACTTCTGGCTGTAAACCCAGTTGGAGTGGGGGCAGCAGAAGACATCGCCACAGAGCCTGGAACATTAGCAAACCCACCCACCCGCCCTGGGAACTGCAACCAGGACAGCAGCTGAAGGGGTGCTAGTCTCACAGGGGAAGGTGAGGTGACTGGAAATAGGGTGAGAGCCAGGTAAGCCTCCAGAAGTCAGCCAGCAGTGCCACTGTCCCCTCTTCAACACTTCCCCGACACATGGACCACAGTTGCCCACCCTGGCAAATACCCAAGGCTCTGGCCCATACAACTTAACAGGTGTGCTAAAATGGAATCGAAGTAGCTCTACCTAGTACACAGACAAAGGAAGGCTGCCAAAATCAGGAGACAAAGAAATATAGCCCAAATGAAGGAATGGAAAAGAACCCCAGAAAAAGAAGTAAGCAATGAGGAGATAGCCAACACAACAGATGCAGAATTCAAATCAATGGTGGTCAGAATGCTCAAAGATCTCATTGAACATGGCAAACACATAAGAGAAGAAATGAATGCTACACTGGGAAATAATGAAAAATCTACAGGAAACCAACAGTGAAGGGAAGGAAGCCGGGATCTGAATCAATGATTTGGAACAGAAGAAAGAAGTCAACATTCAACCAGAACATAATGAAGAAACAAGAATTCAAAAAAACAAGGAGAGTTTAAGACGACTCTGGGACATCTCCAAAAGGGCCAACATCCAAATCACAGGGATGCCAGAAGGAGAAGAAAAAGAGCAAGAAACTGAAAACTTATTTGAAAAAATAATGAAAGAAAACTTCCCTAATTTGGTGAAGGAAAGACATACAAGTCCAGGAAGCATAGACAGTCCCAAACAAGTTGGACCCAAAGAGGTCCACACCGAGACACATTATACTTAAAACGTCAAAAGTTGAAGAGAGAATCTTAAAAACAGCAAGAGAAAGTCAGAGAGTTACCTACAAAGAAGTTCCCATGAGACTATAAGCTGATTTATCAAAAGAAACTTTGCAGGCAAGAAGGGACTGGAAAGTATTCAAAGTCATGAAGCATGGACCTACAACCTAGACTGCTTTACCCAGCAAAGCTATTTAGAATGGAAGGGCAGATAAAGTGCTTTGCAGACAAGGTGAAGCTAAAGGAGTTCATCATCATCAAGCCCTTATTAAATGAAATGTTAAAGGGACTTATTTACGAAAAAGATCAAAACTAAGAACATTAAAATGACAACAAATTCACAACTATCAACAACAATCTGAAAAACAAACTAAGCAAACAATAGGAATAGAATCACAGATACGGAGCTTATGTGGAGGGTCATCAGCTGAGAAGGGGAAGGGGGAGGTTGGGGGAAAACGTATGAATATTTAGAAGCATAACTGGGAAGGTACAAATAGACAGGGGTTGTCTATTTATACTGTTAAGAACAGTATTGGCAAGGGAGAAGACAAAGAACTTATGTGCATAACCCATGGACATGAACTAAGGAGGGGAAATGCTGAAGGGAAGGGGGAAACCGAGGAGAGGGGGAGCAAAGGGGGAAAAATTGGGACAATTGTAACAGCATAATCAATAAATTATACTTTACTTTTTAAAATATATTTCGTTAATTATGCTATTACAGTTGTCCCATTCCCCACCCCTCCACCCCCGCTTTATTCCCCTCCACCCTGTAACCCCCTTCCCTCCAGCATTCCCCAGCCCCCTTACCTCATGCCCATGGATTGTACAAAAAGTTCTTTGGCTTCTCCATTTCCCGTACTATTCTTAACCCCCCTGTCTATTTTGTACCCACCATTTATGCTTCTTATTCCCAGTACCTTTTGGCCCATTCTCTCCCCACCTCCCCCTCCCTGCTGATAACCCTTCATGTGATCTCTATTTCTGTGAATCTGTTCCTGTTCTAGTTGTTCGCTTAGTTCGTTTTTGTTTTTTGGTTTGGTTGTTGATAGTTGTGAGTTTATTGTCATTTTATTGTTCATAGTTTCGATCATCATCTTTTTCTTAGATAAGTCCCTACAACATTGCATATCAGAAGGGCTCGGTGATGATGAACTCTTAACTTGACCTTATCTTGGAAGCACTTTATCTGCCCTTCCACTCTAAATGAAAGTTTTGCTGGACAGAGTAATCTTGGATGTTGGTCCTTGTCTTTCATGACTTTGAATACCTCTTTCCAGCCTCTTCTTGCCTGCGTGATTTCTTTTGAGAAATCAGCTGATAGTCATATGGAAACTCCTTTGTAGGTAACTGTCTCCTTTTCTCTTGCTGCTTTTAAGATTCTCTCCTCTTTAATCTTGGGTAATGTGATTATGATGTGCCTCGGTGTGTGCTTCTTTGGGTCCAACTTTTATGGGACTCTCTGAGCTTTCTGGACTTCCTGGAATTCTTTTTACTTTGCCAGCTTAGGGAAGTTCTCCACTATTTTTTCAAAAACTTTTCCATTTCTTGCTCTTCTTATTCTCCTTCTGGCACCCCTATGATTCAGATGGTGGAACATTTAAAGTTGTTCCAGAGGTTCCTAAGCCTATCCTCTTTTTTTGAACTCTTGTTTCTTCACTGTGTTCTGGTCGAATGTTTATTTTTTCCTTCTGCTCCAAATCATTGATTTGAGTCCTGATTTCCTTCCTGTCACTATTGGTTCCCTGTACATCTCGTTTATTTCATTTCTCATAGCCTTCACTCTTTCCTCTATTTTGCAACCATACTCAACCATTTCTGTGATCATCCTGATTACCAGTGTTTTGAACTGTGCATCTAATAGGTTGTCTATCTCTTCATCTCTTAGTTCTATTTGTGGAGATTTGATCTGTTCTTTCATTAGGATCATATTTTTTTTTTTGTCTCCGTGCACCTGTTACATAGTGAGGAGCAGAGCCTTAGGTATTCACCACGGACAAGCAACCCATGTGGCTGTGTTGTGGCACTATATGGGGGGAGGGATCTCAGAGGGAACAATGCCACTTGCTCTGCTCTCTGCTGGCTTTCGGTCACTTCCCCTGCTAACCACAAGCAAATTGGGCCCTTCTGGTGCTGATTCCCACGTGGGTGGGTTTGTGAACATTCTAGGACCCTTTGAGTCTCTCTAATGAACTCTCCTGTGAGTCCTGGAGTTTCCCTAGCCACCACAACCCCCTCATGTTTTTATCACTGTAAGTTTTGAGGTTTTATTTCCCTGCGCTAGAACCCTGGGTTACATGGTCTGTCTTGCTCCCTAGTTGTTCTTCCCCATTTATCGACATGCAAATGTGGGAACATCTGGTCCTCCAGCCACCGCTTTGCTGTGCGTCTTCTCCATCAGGGCAGCTCGTCTCTGCCCCTCCTACCAGTCTGGATGAATGTTTCTTCTTTAACTCCTTGGTTGTCAGACTTTCATGCAATTCGATTTTCTGTCAGTTCTGGTTGTCTTTGTTTTTAAATTTGTTGTTGTCCTCCTTTTGGTTGTGCAAGGAGGCAAAGTGCATCTACCTATGCCTCCATCTTGTCTGGAAGTCTCGAGATGAGTTTTTATCTGAAATATACTTTAAAATAAAGAAAAAGATAACAGATAGAATGTTAAATCTGAAAAAAAAAAAAAAAAAAAAAGAGCCCTGGCTGGTGTGGCTCAGTGGATTGAGTGCCGGCCTGCAAACCAAAGGGTCACTTGTTCGATTCCTGGTCAGGGCACATTCCTGGGTTGTGGGCCAGGTCCCCTCTGGGGGGTGCAGGAGAGGCAACCACATATTGATGTTTCGCTCCCTCTCATTCTCCTTTCCTTCCCCTCTCTCTAAAAATAAATAAATAAAATCTTTAAAAGAAAAGAAAGAAAAAGTTACAGAATTTTCCTACTTAGGTAAAGCCTTATAAGAATCAAAATAATTTTAAAAACAGATCTAAGTTATTTTGTTAGATATACTATCTAAATGAAATTCTTTGAAATCTTTAAAACAGAAGAATGATCTGGAATCAATTGTTTTATCAATCTGTAGGTCAAATGAGCCATATCAAGCTCCTCAGAAGTGATAACTACACACCCTGAATGTAAATTCAATTTCATTAGTACCAATATTGCAAGAATGATATTATGCACTGAATATACAGAAACTACCTGCCCTCAAAGTAGTTTGAGTCTAAGGGGGGACAGAGTAATGACATAGTATGTTACGATCAATGAAATAAAATATATATGTCAAGGTACAGAAATAGTGTCAAGGAAGAAGTGTTAAGTCTCAAAGGGAAGAGAGCAAGGAGAGTGGGAAGTGTGAGTAACATGAAATCTGATCACGGTTTTGAAGAATGAAAAACAATTCATAAGGTACCCCAAAACAAGAGCATTTCGCAGAGATAAAGGAGTACATAAAACAGCAAAGAGGCACGATAAAACATAAACTAAGTGGAAATAAAATTTTGATGTTGCTAAAACATAAAAGGAAAAAGGGAGTAGAGAGGGTATGGTTCTAGAGATGCAGGCGAGAGGAACAAAGTCCTCACATGTAAGACTGGACTTGATCTATCAGTGGTGTTCACAATGTATTCAAAACTCTATAAAGAAAAAGGGTAAGTGTAGTAGATGCTGTGTTAATAGTACTTCCCAGTCTAACTCAGCTAGAGAAGCTCTGTTATTATGTTTTACTTACTGGTCTTCTAGATAAGACTTCAGATAAAGAAAAAGTTTGGCTTGTACGAGAAGCTTAAAAGTCATATTTTTTTGTGGAGTGGGGAGGGTGAGGGGGTAGGTTTTATACTAGTTACAGTCTGACTTGAACTTCAGGTATGTGTGAATTGCACTGAAAAGTTGTTGCTAAATGACTATAAAAAAAATTAGAGTCATCTAATAAGTATTTTTGGTTTGTCTTTACAACTTTTACAAAGTACAGCAGGGTTTTGCTTTAAAACAGAATTACCTTTCCAATTAAAAATATAAGAAACACAAACATAGTACAAGTTAGTTGGGTAAAGCAATCTCTGCTTGTAAAGGGAAAACAAAGACAAGAATAATATTGAACTAACGTAACTATAAATAAATTAACATGATAAATGTGTGTCAATCCTAAAGATCCAACATGGATATACAATCTAACAAATTAGATCAGGAAGAGGACAGAACCTACATCCACTTACACACATAATCAGTAGATATGTAAGACAGCCTCTCCTTTTAGCCACACAATTTATATACTTCTAATGAATAAGGATTATCTTATGGTCTACACCACCTGTGTTGACAACATGACAAACTTAATACAGCTGGTTAAGTAGTCCTACTTTGGTACCTTTGAAATTATTTCCTTCTACTTTAGCTTGATGTGTTTGCTATGTACTTATACATATACAAGAAACCCTTTTGAATTACGGCCACATTTTCTAACCAGTCCTGTGTTTTATGAGGCATATCGATGACGTTATAATAGGCATCGTTAAACAATCTAAATGTCTGACCCCTAAATGTATTTCTTGATGTACCATAAATCAGTGTCACTTATGAAACAAAATGTTTCCAGTTTAAAATATTCCAACAAATTTCTATACGAAAAAACGTCTTCACAATCTCAGATAACAGTATAACAGTGATCAGTAAAACACCTATCTTGTATTGGTCTTCTCTCGCACAAAAAACAACAACAAAAAAACACCAACTTACAGACTCATCCTCCTCCTCCTCCTCTTCATCTGCATGGTGGAAGAAATGTCGATAATTACCAGGGTTGATTTCTGTATCTTCAGGCCCAACAAAGAATCTGGGGGCTTCACTCATTTTTATTTCATTTGATGTAGGTTATAATTTAAATGTATTATACTAAAACTTCTAAATAAACAGAATCGGATGAATGCATTCTCGTTCTACCAGCTGACACAGGACTGTAGCTGCATGTTTCTGCTTACACAGCCACTTAAATTGTGAGGACAGTTAGTTGGCACATGTTCTTTTGTGCTCAGATATCATTGCTTCATTGTTGATGCAGTGTAAAAAACAAAGATAGCGAGGCTACTGCTTCAGTCAGATGATTCAGCAATCCTTTTACCTAAAATGCAATATAAAATTAATTTAAATGACATTTATAAAATCTGTACCAATAACTTGATATATACCTTCAAAATAAAAAGATATTTCTTCCATAAAACTAAGAAATTAAGACTCTGTCCTTCAAAAATATACATTTTCGAAACTTGACAAGCTGATACAAAATAACACAGAAATTACACACTGAAGTTCTCAAGTCCAAAATTATCTAACAAATAAGGGGAAATTATTTAAATTATAACAAAATTATATCAAAAGCTAAATCCCTCTGCACATAGTTCAGAAATATCTGCATGGAAAACAACAGATAACATGTAATGGGGTTTAAAAACCATTCGCCACTATATATCAGTCTGAAATTCCATGAAAACATTTTTTTTAACAGTATATTGCTTTATTGGGGCAGGAATGGAAGAAAAGACACCAGGGTGAGGAACAAAATCAAGGAAAGGAATACAAGTGCAGAAAACAATAATGTTAAAATAGTAGTACCCAAAATGGGTAATGCAATCACTTTCTTAAAAGGACTTGACTCGTAGATAAAAAACTTTAATTGCTGTTGCAAAGAACATCTGTGTGAAGTTCAAATTGGTTTCAATACCATTGGTAGAGAATAGATTCTAGAAACTGGAGGTAAGTGAATGAAACATCCTGGCAGCAATTTAATAGAACAGTCCCGGTAGGCATGGCCGAGGCCAACCCCTAGGGAGGATGAAAGCCTTGTCTGCAGAGAATTTTGGAAGATACATGGAGAAATATTACACTGTGCAAAACCAAACTGAATTGTTGTCACAAATATCATAAAGTTTCGTAAAATATTTTTCTGTAGGCACTTGAATTTCACAGCAAGAGTCACACAGGACACTAAAACACAGAAGAGAACATTCATGCAAGATATCTAACTCCTTGATATAACAATGCATACAACTCAAAATGATTACACTATCATTACATCTAGGGCTTTCTGCAACTACAAGGTGGTGGTTATGGAAAACATGGCCCTAGGTGTCAGTACCTAAAAAGCAGCCACCACCTCCTATGTGTGTTCTCTTTTTGCATTTTTTTTCCTTCATTTTTCTTAATCAACTCTACTGTTATTGCTGCTTCTTAGCAAAACTGGTAAAAGCAAAGTTGTTATCATTGAACATAGCACTCTGGCAATCAAGATGTTTAAAACCTTCAATATCCTGGGACAAAGGAGGCACCATGCCACATTTAGAACTCTGATTTACAAAAAAGGTGGTCACAAATTTTCCTGGGTTGGAGACTTCCACAACTTTCCTGATCAAGTCGTCATAGGAGGTCTGACTGAAGTCTGTTTGAAAGCTAACATAAGAAAATTCTGGTTCTGGAGTGGTGTGAATAGTCCATTAAGTTCCATCCAATCTCATGTCATTCGTCGAATACCCACAAGGAGGGAGCACTGTGGCATCAATGACAGAACCTGGTGTCAGGTCATGAATTCCACTCTCGCAAGTGATATCCTTTGCAGTAACACCATCTCTCATGGAAAATTGGTCCCTAACTGCTGGGTCAAGCTCACTCATCAGAATTTCCAGGGTTTGACCCGGCTGACTGATTATCCTATTCTCTGGGAAATTCAAAGTATACAAGTACCAACAGTCAGAATTCACATGCCCCATACAATATGCTGCTCCAATGGGGAAAATTACATTAATAAAACTCTATTTCTTCCTGGAAATTCTGGTGTGGGTACACTTAGTGAGAAGGCTTCATGAATTTCTTATGAGAATAAAAGAAGCTTTAAATTGAGTCAAACCCACTGTAATCCCCAGCAAGTTTCAACAGGGGAACCAGTGCTTTCAGTAAGAGGGGGAGGTACCACATGTCTTCAAAATAAAACATCTCTTGGAGACAAACATGCTACTCTCACTGACTACATAAGCTTCCTGCCTGTCAGTTCTTGTCACACTTTAGATTGAACACCGCACATCCTTCAAAAGGATGTCCCTCTTGGATCTTGCAATGGTGTGAAGATCCCTGGATCCTTGATTTGTGTCAGGTTGCTGCCTGGAGAACCACACCTTCAGTAGCTTCTCCATCCCTTTAAAAAGTATACAGCTTCCATCGCCATGAGACTAGCAAACAACCAACAACCACAGAAAACCAACTAAATTAAATCCCTTCTCCTGCCACTGCTGCAGATTGTTGCAGCTATTATTACTAAAGTTCAGGCTGCCTTTTTTTTTTTTGCTATTTTATATTAACATTTTGGAGAAAAAAATGATTAAGAAAATGGTCCCAGCTTGTAGTGTGTGTGTGTGTGTGTGTGTGTGTGTGAGCAAAAGTTGATCATGAGTCTGCTGGAAACAGAGGCAGATACATTTTAGTCTTTTGTAGTCCACCTTTCCGCAGCAGGGAGAGCAGAACCAGCGCTAGCTAATGTTGCTGGCCATACTGTGGAAGCCAAATCAGTTTTTAAAAGGCTTCAATTTGTAAAAAGTTCAGTTTGCAAAGAGGTTTTTTAGAGAATGTAACTATTCTTCATTCTGGAGTCACATATAAATCAACAAAACAAGATTACAGTGAAAACAGTGTCGGATTATAACAGCAATCCTTAAACTTTTAAAAGTCAAAAACGGGCAAATCTGATAAAATCTATGGATTCTTTCCTCAGGAAAAAAAAATGCCTGTGCACGAAATCCTATATGCAGCTGTATGTGACTGACTGACATCCAAACTCCTCCACATAAACAGATGCCTATGAATATCAGTTTAAGATCTATCAGAGCAGTGATAAAACCTCAAAGCTGTTTACATGTTCTTGTTCCTTGGTCATATTAAAAATGATCACCTCTCAAGATGAAACTACTGATCAAATGTTTCATTTGATTACTGGTAATATAAGACATTACTAGATCAAATATTTTTAAAAGTTGAATAATATGCTAGATAGAATTGTAAAGCATAACTCCAAAAGTCCTATTCCCAAAGACCTAATTCCAGTCAAGTGGGATTATAAATTTGAGATGGTCTTGAAGATGAAATGACAAGGCCGACACCACAGCAATTAGCATATGGTGAGCACCAAGTAAACGTTAGCCATTTATAAACCTTGTTAACCAATATAATTAAGACAGAGATTCTGACCTAAACTGGAGGAGAACAAATATAAACAATTTAATTTAGAATGTACCTACTTGCCTCGCATGTAATGAAGCTACAGAAACTCCTTCTCGCACTGCTGCTGCTGGAGGCCTCATTACATTTTTTCTAGTCTTACCACACTGCTTGAGACTATCATAAACACTGCCACCTGGAATAAACAGTCATCTCCTTCACATCTTTACTGGTCATGGTCAAAGCTACCAATCCTTAAAATGACACCTTGGATCATCCATCACTCCCTTGTAGTACTCAGAACCCTCCCTTACCTGAACTTAAAATATTGCTAAGCCATCACCCTAACCCTTTCTGTAGGTTCCCTCAGGAACGTAACTATGAACTTGTAAATCTCTGTGGCCAAAATCAGAGAAAATAGGAGCTCTAACTCTTGATGCTTGGCTTGAACACAGATGCATAACCAGATTTCCTGAAATCCCAAAAGCATTTTCCAATGGAAACACTGCTACAAATGCTGGCACGTTTCAAGGCACTGTTACTACAGCTACCTAATAGGTTATTAAATAGGCTCCAGAAGGCCGGCAAAGGCAGGCTAGCATCATTTATAAGATTATTTATACAAGTAACATGCCAAGTTCCACACAATCTTCACACTGATTTTTTTATTTCTTCAAACATTCATGCAATACCTTTTTGCCGAGCCTCTCCTCCTGCCTGGATTCTTTAGTCTCATTAAAAGTTCCTTTTTTTCCTTCAATAACCAACTGGACAGTCCTCAACAAATGCCTTTCTGACAATGATCAAGCCTCTGCCAGCCCTCAAATACACGTCAGCTTCTTCCATCCTCTACGCTCCACATTTTGGATCTATCTTTACAATTATCTGTTTCCACTGGAGTTAGGGTTTTTACTCCCTAACTTTGTATTATGAAAAATTTCAAATACTGAGAAAAGGTAAAAAAACAACTCACTATAAACATATACCTGCCACAAGACTAAACAATTGCTAACATTTTGCTATATTTATTTTCTATTTATACACTCATATATTTGCTGTACCATTTCAAAGTAAGTTGTATATATCAATACATTTCATCTCTAAATATTTTAGTATGCATCTCCTAAAAATAAGGGCATCCTCCTACATAAACACAACATCATTTCCACTTAAGAAAATTAATTGTTCCGTGATACTATTTGTATGTAGTTGCATAGTTTTTAGAGAACAAAGACTTCCTCTCTATTACCAGTACTCAATTGGTGCACAGCACTTATCTGAGTGATGAATAAATGTTCTGACAATTGTTCAGCTTAATACCCTCCCAACAACTACCGTCCAAGCCGTAGGAGTTTAACAATTACAGAGTAAGCTTTGATTGCACAACTCTGAACTTTCTGCATTATCAGTTCAATCCAGCACTTTTCAACCTTTTTCATTTCATGGCTCACAAACTTATTACTAAAATTCTATGTCATACCCAAAATAATTTCTTGCCAACCTGACAAAAAGTAGGTATAATTTTGATTCATTCACACCAGATAACTATTGTGTTGAGTTGTCATTTCTTTTTTTGACAATCTAAGGGGAAAAGAGGTCAGTGCCCCTGACTAAACAGTCAGGTATTGCATGTTTTAAAAATTCTTGTGGCACACCAGTTGAAAACTGCTGGTTTAATCACTCGCTTTAAACAAGCCTATGCTACAATAATATAGTATTTTGGTTTCTGAACTACTTGATTCCACATCACAATACTGAAGCTCCGTAAAGACAAAGACCACGTCTGTCTTTTGTTGGACACATAAGTAGGCATACCTCCGCATCCCCAAATTTTAATGAATACTTTCAGCCACTGCAAATGTAAGTAAAGAAATTGGAAGCGATGAAGCATAATAGCAAGCCAATAGTAGCATAATAGTTTAGAATACAGATTACAGAACCTGAAAAACCTGGTTCCTAATACAGGTTCACATGGTTGATAGCAACAGCAGTTTACTAAGATGAGTTATGTGACCTCGCTGAGCCTCAGTTTCTATCTCTGTAAAATGAGAATAGTCACCTAATATAACTCATGGAATTGTTGAGAGGGGTGTACAAGAAAATACGTAAAGCACTTGGCATACGGAAGAACTCCGTTAATGTCAGCTATCCTTATTATTTTATCTGCCTGAAACAAAAACTTTATTTTTCATTGAAGAATGTTCAATAGTAAAACAAAAGCCTATCCCAGTGTAGAACAATGATGATAGGTGCTAACGTCGGCCATGCTTCTTACTTCCATTTAAGCCTTTCAGCGCTCTAAGCAAGGTAAGGTGCTACCGGCAGGACTCCAAAGGTCGCAAACTCCCAGGAAGTCGTTGAGAACCTAGTAAACGAGATCCAGTGGTCACCACCCTCGCCCCTGCTTTCTCGAAGAGCGAAAGGATGCAACACTCTCCAAGTAGGTGTGGCAGTGACCTGCAGCCTCCATCCTACTCCGGAAAGCTGCCACGATTAGGGATTTTTGTTCTTTTGAAGTGTGGGTGGAGGCGCGAGGGGCAAAGGGGTAAAGACTGCGAAATGAAAATAAAAAGTCATTTCTACGCACAGCAGTCTTCACACTCGAGGCTGCCTACTTTGGTGGAGCTAGACCGTAGCCCAGAGTATCACCTAGAAGCTCGGCTGTTTCCTGCTGAGCTGACTCCTCTCATACCTTAACCAAGAAATGGAAAAGGGAAACTGGGAAAGAAATTAAGAGGCGAAATGACCCGCAGGACTGTACAATTACTCCTCCACGCTGCCTTTCGCTCTGGCACCTGCCCCTTAGAGAAGCGCGTGTCTAAGGCTCCGCAGAGCTCAGCAGGAGACAAAGCAACTGCCCGGCAGCGGCTGCAAACCTTGGGAGACCAGGTTCCGCATCTCGGTTTTCCTTCGGTCTCGGGGCCCTCACCTTCGCTGCGGTAGTCACGCGATCGGCTGGAGATGGCCGATCCCATACAGGTCTCGGTTTCCCCTTTAATCCGGAGGCAGGGGCGAGGTGTTGGTCAACACACTCCAGCTATTAGCGTGGACGTGGGTTTTCTTTCTTCAGTTAAGAGCAGAAGTGCCACATAGAGGTAGCGCATGGCACTACTATACTAGCGAATTTCCGCCACGCCTCCCCCTCGCCCACTTCGGGTCTCCCTCGTATTCCTCGCCGGGCAGAACAGTTTCCGGCAAGAGCCAAAGGTTCCGACCTAAACTTCCCAGACCGGAGATCCACCGCCCGGATTAGCACCCCTTCTGAACGACACGGGTAGCTTCGCTTCCGGCAGCACCAGATAAGTCGCGAGAGGAAGCTTAAACCTTGTCACTTGCATATAGGACCACTTCGGTGAGTGGTCGTTCTGGTGTGCTTTGTCATGCTTAATGAATTTTAAAGTGAGGTGTGACCTGACAGTAATTTCAAAACCATTCGCGTCGACTAGCCTGGGAAGGGTTTAAATTGACTCAGTGGATAATGCGCAGGCGCCCTTGGGGCGGGAGGGCCTTGCTTGGGCGTTGCGCTCTTCCCCGCCTGCCTACCAGAAATCGGGCGATTTCCGTTTTCGGGCCTGGGGAGGTGCCTACTCGTTGTTAACCGAGTTTTGGTTAATGGTCCTATTTCTGTTTGCGCTAAATTTAGCCGGATCTTGCTTTTAAGTTTTAGTTAATGAGCACCTTAAACGCTGTGGAAATGCTTCTTCGAGCCTCTGCGCAAATTGAGAAGTTGAATGGGACACTTAATTGACGTTAAAGCATTCTTCTCCTTACTTTAGCATAGTTGTTGTTTAATCTGAAATATTACCCTTTTGCCCCGAATTAAAATCTGTGCGGAGAAACGGTAGCCCAAGAGAGAATCTTGTCCCGTTGTTTTAACAAGGAAAGTACCCATTTTCTTAAATGGACGTTTCTGAGCTAAAGTAGAAAAATAATTTTCAGTGGAAATGTATTTATCACACGTAGATTCATTTTTATGCATTTTGAGGTGAAGACATTTTGTTTAACGAATTTGTACACTGAAATGAAGCAGATTCTAGAGTGTGTGGTGTATTTAAATTTCCTAGTTATTGACATTACATAAAATTGTGCATTTAATTTTTCAGAGATTAAAATAGAATAATCGAGAAGTAAAATTCTGATCACAGGTTAACATGGTTATTGAAATACTACTGATTTTAAGTTTTTAAGTTGGAACACATGTATATACCTTTTAGAGTCTTAAATTGGTACCAGCAGTTAAATACTGATTTGATTTAAAGTGATATTTCATTGCCTTTATTGCACACACAAGATAAAATTATTAAAGGAATTAAGTAATAAATATTTATTCAGGTATTCATTGATTTAACTTGATGTTGTACAAGGGATAGAGAGTAAAAAGTTCAAATATGACCCTGATATTTTCCCTTGCAACACTAGAAATTGTAATGAGCCACCTTCACTCTTTTCTTATTCCTGCTTGTTTTAATACACAAACAATTATTTAACAAAAATTCCTAAAATATATCCAAAAAAATCCTAAAACAATCTTCTTATTTATTGCTCAAACCACTTTATTGTTCATGTAAATGATACCTTCATTTAATAATATTGGGCACAGGAAGATCATTTATCTTTATTCTGAATGTTATAGCTTAAAGCTATTTTCTTTTTTATATTTTATTGATTATGCTATTACAATTGTCCCAGATTTTTCCTCCTTTCCTGCCTCTGCCTGGTACCCCCTTTCCCCCCAGCAATCCCCCCACCCTTAGTTCATGTCCATGCATCATGCATATAAGTTCTTTGACTCCTCCATTTCCTATACTGTTCTTGATATCCCCCTATTTTGTACCTACCAATTGTGCTTCTTAATCCCTGTACCTTTCCCCATTCTCCCCCTTCCCTATAACCCTCCAAATGATCTCCCTATCTATGATTCTGTTTCTGTTCTGCTTATTTGCTTAGTTTGCTTTTTTTAGATTCATTGATGATACTTGTAAATATTTTGCCCTTTTAACATTCATGGTTTTGATCTTTTTCCTAAATAAGTCACTTTAACATTTCATGAAATAATGGCTAGGTAATGATGAACTCCTTTAGCTTTACCTTCTCTGAGAAGCACTTTATCTGCCTTTCCATTCTAAATGATAGCTTTGCTGGATAGAATAATCTTGGATATAGGTCCTTGCCCTTCATGACTTTGACTACTTCTTTCCAGCCCCTTCTTACCTGCAAAGTTTCTTTTGAGAAATCAGCTGATAGTCTTATGGGAACTCCCTTGTATGTAACTCGCTCCTTTTCTGTTGCTGCTTTTAAGATACTCTATTTTTAACTTTTGACATTTTAATTAAAATACGTCTTGATGCAGATCTCTTTGAGTCCAATTTGTTGGGGACTGTCTGTGCTTCTTGGACTTGTATGTCTATTTCCTTTGCCAAATTAAGGAAGTTTTCTTTCATTATTTTTTTCAAGTAAGTTTTCAGTTTCTTGCTCTTCCTCTTCTACTTCTGGTGCCTCTATGATTTGGATGTTGGTCAATTTAAACTTGTCCCAGAGGTTCCTAATCCTGTCCTCAATTTTTTAAATTCTTTTTTCCTCCTGCAGTTCTGATTGAATGTTTTGTCCTTCCTTGTGTTCCAAATCATTGATTTGATTATCAGGTTTATCCTCAACGCTGTTGATTCCCTGTAGGTTTTTCTTTATTTCACTTAGTGTAAACTGTATTTCTTCCCTTAACTTTTTGTCATACTCAGTGAGATCTTCGAGCATTCTGACCACCAGTATTTCGAACTGTGCATCTGATAGGTTGACTATTATTACCACATTGCTTTGTTCTTCTTCTGGGGTTCTGTTCTGTTCTTTCATTTGGGTCATATTTCTTTGTCTCCTCAATTTGGCAGCCTCCCTGTGTTTGTTTCTGTGTATTAGGTAGAGCTGCCTCGACTCCCTGTCTTAGTGGCATTGTCTGTTGTAGAAGGGGTACCTGTAAATTGTGTGGGGCAGAGCTTTAGGTAATGGCCAGGTCTGGCAACCCACTTCTTTGCTTTGTGGTTTTGTGAGGGGGCAGGGCTCGGAGAAGGGATAGTGTCACTGCCTGGCTTCTGAAGTTTTGTCCAGCACTTGCCTCATTTTTACTCACTTTACCTACTTCCCGTTTGTGACTGGTGCCCTTCCAGCTGTTGCCCTGGTGATGAATCCCAGAGTGGGTTGGGATTGCATAAGTTCTAAGTCCATTCTGGCCCTTTAAATGGACTCTCCTGAAAATTTGGCAGTTTCTTTTGCCACCCCAACCCCCACTGATCTCTACAGCTGAAAGTTATGGGGACCTGTCTTCCCTGTGCTGAGACCCTGGGTCTGTGTGGTCTGGCCTGGGGCTGTGATTGCTTGCTCCCAAGGTATTTCTTCTGATTTTTATCCATCATACACGAGTGTGGGACCACCCATTCCACTGCCACTTCTCTGTGCCACACTGCATCTCCGTGCCTCTGCCCATCGCCGTGACTCCATCTCTCCTATCCACTTGGATGAATGTGACTTCTTTAAGTCCTTCATTGTCAGACTTCCATACAGCTCAATTTTTTGACAGTTCTGATTGTTATTTGTTTTGAGATATAGTTGTAATTCTCTCTGTGGTTGCACAAGGTGGTGAAGCATGTTTACGTACGCCTCCATCTTGACTGGAAGTCCTAAAGCCATCTTCTTATTATCTATGCAAATGGATATTTTCTAGGGACCAAATGATGAATGTACTTGAAAAGAAAAAAAATCTTCTGTTTCTTTAAGTTATTCCTGTAAATATCAGATATTTAAGACACTACTTTTGTGTATTGATTTTTCTTTTTTTTTTTTTTTTTTGCATTTTCTAGTTGTCCTTGTCATCTGTCTTTACTGCAGAACTAGAGCTTGTGAACCCTATTAGACTATAATCTCATTATAAAGTATGCAGCTGTTGAATCTTTTGGGTTTCATTGTTAATAAAAACATAAACATTGCCAGAAAACAACAAACTATTAATGAAAAGAATGAGGTTTTTAAATATTTTTCCTTGTAAAAATTTTGAGAAAAATGGTTCTCCATTACTTTGAACACCTTGATATGAGTGATAATACTTAAATGTTTTAAGAACAATGATATGTTAATTTACCATTTGTAATGGACTTTTCAAATCCATTATTTCATTGATCAACATAATTGTGAAGAAGGAGGGATAAGTATTATGTCCTTTTTCCAGATGTGGATACTGAGATTTAAACAGCTCACACACTAGAAATTCTGACTTGTAAAAGCTTTACCTTCTTGGACACACTGTACTTGTAGTTCCACATGTATGCAGGCAGTATTTTCCAAAAGGGAACTTTGGAACATGTGCCCTGTTTTAATTCAGTGCTACCTCTTCCATTAGGAAATGGAAGTAATTACTTATTTATTGGCATATAATTTAATGTCCATTGTGTCCCAAACACTGTATGAAACAGTATAAACATTAAGAATTAGTAAGACCTTATTCTTTATTTATTATTTAAATTATTTATTGCAAAATCACTTTATATCTTTTCTAGCAGAGGCCTGACCCAAATATTATGAAAGCTGAGGGTGATAAATAATTAATTCCTAGTGTAGCAGAGGGGAAAAAAACTAACATGAAATTTGAAGCAACAGAGACCAAGGTTCAAATGTCAGTGTATGAACTCACTAACTGTGTTGCCTTGTGTATACTGGATAATCTCTCCGAACCTTTTCTTATCTATAAGTGGTTGTAAAAATAGTACCTACTCCATAGAATGTTTGCAGTTATTTTTTTAATTGCTTATGCACTTAATTTTTTTTAGCTTTTAAACACTTGTTCTCCCTATAGTTTTGGCTTTCCAGTTGTCATATAAGTAGTAGCACATAGAATGTAGCCTTTTGTTCATGGCTTCTTTCACTTAACCTAATGATTTTGAGACTCATCTATATTACTAGGCATTATTTGTAGTTTGTTTCTCATCGATTCTAGATGGTATTTCATTGTGTGGATGTACCGCAATTTGTTTATCCATTCACTAGTTGAACATTTGGATTGTTTTCAGGTTTTGGCTGTTATGAATAAAGGTTCTAGAAACATTCACATACAGATTTCTGTGTGGACATATACTTTCATTTCTCTTGGGTAAAAACTGGTTTCCTGCATGTAAACAGTTTGTATTACGCCATCAGTTCTCCGCATCCTTGGTAGTACTCAGGATTGTTAGATTTGTTTTGTTTTGTTGTTGCTTTTGCCATTTTGATGCTATGTTTTGGTATCTTACTGTGCTTTTATTTGCATTTTTCATTGTTGATTGGTGTTGAGTATCTTTTCATGTGTTTGTTTGCCACCCATATCTTCTTTGATGAAGTGTCTGTTCACATCCTTTGCCCATTTTTTAAAGTGGGTTTTTTCTTGTTATTGAGTTTTGAGAATTCTTTATAAGTTCTGGACACAAGTTCTTTATTTTATATATGTGTTACTGGGGAGACCTGAATTAGGGGACTCTCCCTCCTCAGTTCTTTACTGCTCGCAAGAGAAGAATTAAGGTGAAAGACAACACCTATAGTAGAAATGAGATATACGTTTGTTTATGAAATACACTTGAGCACAAAAGCTGCAAGCGGGCACCCAGCTAGTCTGAGTGTACTGACTGTTAGGATTTTAGGGGTTTTATGCTTGCAGCTTCTAGGTCCCCCCTCCTCCTCTCCTTTCCAGACCTGGGGATTAATACACAGTTTCAAAGGCTTTCTTTCCCAGATAGTGGAAACGATTCGTACAGAACTTCAAGGGCTTCCCCTCCACCTGTGCTATCATGGTTTTTCTCATGATTTTCAGAACACCTGGCTATCTTATGAGACCAGGCCTGGGACTGCTGAGTTAATTGGTGAGATGCGTCTCCCCACCCCCCCACCCCCCGGCTTGTTTTACTGTCTATCCTACCTGACAGATGTACTGTAAATGTTTTCTCCCAACTGTAGTTTCTCTTTTTACTCTTTCTTTTTTGAATGGTCTTTTTGCTTGTTATCTGGGATTCCTAAGCTCACAAAGATTTTCTTTTTTATCTTACAGAAGTTCTGCAGTTTCAGGTTTTACCTTTAGGTCTATGACCCATCATGAATTAATTTTTACAGATGGAGAAAATAGGAGTTTAGGTTCATCTTTTTCTCATATTGTATTTAGTTCCAGTATCATTTCTTGTAAGCACTATTTATTCTCTATTGAATTACGTTGGCACTTTTTTCAAAAATCAATTTATCATTTCTGTGTGGCACCATTTCTAGACATTGTATTCTGTTCAACAGGCTAATGGCTATCATTTTGCCAATACCACATAGTTGTGATTACTATAGATATACCTTGGAGATATTGCAGGTTCAGTTCCAGACCACCACAATAAAGTAAATATCACAATAAAGCAATCACACAAAGTTTTTGTTCTCCTAGTACATGTAAAAATTATGTTTATACTATACTGCAGTCTCTTATAAAGTATACAGTAGTATTATGTCTAAATATATATAACTTAATTAAAAATACTTTTTTGCTAAAAAATGCGAACCAAGATCTGAGCCTTCAGTGCGTCATGATCCTTTTGTTGGTGAAGGGTCTTGCCTCAGTGTTGGTGACTAGTCTGAGTGCTGGTTGCTGAAGGGTGGGAGTGGCTGTGGCGGTTTCTTAAAAAAGACAGCAGTAGTTTTCTGTGTTGAAGGATTCTTCCTTTCATGAACGAGTCCTCCGTAGCATATAGTGCTGTTTGATAGCATTTTACTCACAACAGAACTTTCAGAATTGGAGTCATTTTTCTCAAAACCCTGCCACTGCTTTATCCATTAGTTTACATAATACTCTAAATTCTTCGGTGTCATTGTAACAGCCTTCACAGCATCTTCGCCAGGAGTAGATTCATCTCAAGAAACCACTTTTTTTGCTCGTCCATAAGAAGCAACTCCTCATTTATTAAGGTTTTATCATGAGATGGCAGCAATTCAGTCACACCTTTAGGCCCCACTGCTAATTCTCGTTCTTTTGCCTTTCCCCCCATATGTGCAGTTACTTCCTCCACTGAAGTCATGAATCCCTGAATGACATCCATGAGGGTTGGGATCAACTTCTAAATTCCTGTTGATATTGATATTTTGACCACTTCCCATGAATTACAAATGTTTCTAATGGCATTTAGAATGGTAAATCCTTATAAGGTTTTCACTGTACCCAGATCCATCAGAGGAATCACTATGGCGGCTATAGCCTTATGAAATATATTTCTTAAAAACAGTCATACACAAAATGACTTTTTGATTGATGTCAGACACATACCAATATATGACAGTGGTCCCTTGGATTATAATGGGGCTGAAAAATTCCTGTTGCCAAATAACATTTAGCCATCCTAACATCCTAGTATGCATTACTCATGTGTTACTGGCCTACAACCCAGGCCTGTGCCCTGACTGGGAATTGAACTAGTAACCCTTTGGTCAGCAGGCCAGCACTCAGTCCACTGAGCTACATCAGCCAGGGCCATCTCAACTATTTTAAAGTGTACAGTTTAGTAGGATTAAGTACATTTACATTGTGTGTGACTATCACCACCATCCATTCATCATTAGGACTCTTTTTGTCTTGGATAACTGAAACTCTGTACTCTTTAAACAGTGACTTCCCCATTATTCCAAATCCCCACACCTTGACAGCCACCATTCTGATTTTTGCTTCTACAAATTTAACTACTCTCGGTACCTCATATATGTAGAATCATTTAATATTTGTGTTTTTGTGACTGGCTTATTTTACATTAGTATAATGTCATTAAGGTTTGTTCATGTTGTAGCATGTGTCAGAATTTCCTTCCTTTTTAAGACTGAATAATTATTCCATCGCATGCATATATCCCATTTTATTTACACATTCATCCACTGACCGAAATTTGGGTTGGGGCCACTTTTTGGCTTTGTGAACAAAGCTGCTGTGAACTTGGATGTCAAAACAATCTCTTAACCCTAATAGAATCTAAATTTCATGAAGGTCAAGAGACTATATGACTTGTTCATTGTTGTATCTCCAGTGTGTGTCTGACACATAGCAGGAACCCAATAATATTTTTTTAGATCAGTGACTGAATCTTGTATTTGTCTCTAGCAACCGTCTTGTAATTCCTTGCCTTCATAACTAAACTTAAGCTTATTAAATCCACTTTCTGAATGCCCATTTATTCCATACCCCGTTGCAAGTCTGGTTTCTACCTGCCCTGCTCTACTGTAATTATTGCCAAAGCCACTAGACAGACTTGAGTTCTGGTATCACATGATCTCTCATCCATTTTGTGTTGAAGAGCTCTTTAGTCCCTAGGTTTCTATGACCAGCACCTCTTCTGGCTTTTTTCCTGTTTCTTTGGCTACTCTCATGCCCCCAAGGGATTTGCAGTATATTCGGAATAGAGACATTTAAACTAATTAGTTCAATAAGGTATTGAAGATTATATAAAAGTAGTACATGCACTGCACTGTGGGTGTACCAAGGAGCGTGTACACAATTCTACCTGAGAGGAAATAGATGAGGTTAGGAAGGATGCATAGATGAGTGTACTCATTAATGTGAATGTTTAGGATAAGGATATGTCTGCTGTTCTTACTAGCTGCACTTTCCATGAAATCCTTCTTCCACTGCTTTAACTTCACCTATCATCCACATGCTTAGGTTGCCCATGAGCTGAATGTGTGTTCAGTACTGTCTTTTTGCTCCCTAAGCCAGAACTTCAGAAGTGATCCCAGACTTTGCATTTTATTCGTTATGCACATTCAGTCAGTCACAGTTCTTATAAAATTTATCTACTTCTACTGATACTTTTCCACTTTGACTCAGAATTTTATCATTTCTTGCCTTAGTTACGTAGTAGTCCCTTAGCTGACCTGTACTGACCTCCCTATTTTCCACCCCAGTATGTCTTTCAGATTGGTGCAGAATGGCCTTTTGGAATAGAAAACCGTAAATGCAGTTGGTAAAGGTCAGTCTCCTAGGGCACAGCAGCAGAGAGAAAAAAGGCAAAAAATGGTTCTGGATGGAGTGGGGGTCGTAGCAAACAAAACCAACACAGGGTAGTTTCTTTCAACTGAAAATATGAAAAAAAATTGTCTTTTTAAGGTAGTGATTTCTCATAATACTTAGGGTCTAAAATAGAGAAGTTTTGCTTTGTTTCAGCCAGTGCAGCCAGATTGTTCTTTATAATCTACAGAAAGTATGCACAGGATCAAAAATCATTTCTGTTCAAAAAGCAACTTACATATAGTTCAGAAGAGTGTATGAGATCTAGCATAGCTAAATATCTGCTTTCTCATTTATTATTTGAACATTTCCAAAATACATCTCTCTCATAAATTATTTGAATGAGGGTTTTTGGTTTCTTTTTTGCATTTTGCAGTGACCATAAACCTATTTAGAAGTAATTTAAAACTGCATTTCTCTCCTTATAACCTATCATTTATTTAAATGTCTCAGAACCATCCTATATAAGTAACATTTTAATTAATGGTAACCTGAAACTTTAAGTAAAACTTTTTTTTTTTTTAAGATTTTATTTATTTACTTTTACACAGAAGGGCCGGGAGGGAGAAGGAGAGGGAGAGAAACATCAATGTGTGGTTGCCTCATGTGGCCCCCACTGGGGACCTGGCCTGCAACCCAGGCATGTGCCCTGACTGGGAATCGAAACGACGACCCTTTGGTTCCCAGTCCACGCTCAATCCACTAGGCTACACCAGCCAGGGTATAAGTAAAACTTTTTGAAGTGTACTTGTTCATTTCCTTTTTTCCAAGTATGCGGAAAATTTCAGCATTTCTTACCGCATGGAAAGAGACAAGATAATTTGTCATGATGTATCTCAAAAATAGCATTTGAATATTTTAGTTTACATACATCATACCGTTCTTTTCTGTACTCCAGTTATCTCTGTCATAGATGATATTCCAGCAATGTTCAATTCATATATAAGCTGAAGTATGGCAGAGCATGAACTGAAACAGTAACTGAATTAGCTTATCACTTAAATTATGTCTTTAAATGTCTTCTATCTAGTTTCACAATGGTTCGTAGTGGGAAAAACGGTGACCTTCATCTTAAACAGATTGCATATTATAAACGAACTGGTGAATATCATCCAACTACACTGCCGAGTGAGAGAAGTGGAATAAGAAGAGCGGCAAAAAAATTTGTCTTCAAAGGTAAAATTAAGGCCCCAAATCTTGAATGTAGACTTAATATAGATGCCTCTCTATCTGTGTTCTCTGTGGAATTCTCAGGATTTCTGTAGTAATTGGTTGTTGCTAAACAGTTACCAGGTGAATTGATGATGCCACTCAGCCCAAATCAAAATAAAAGTCATACTGAAATTAACTGAAAGCCCTTAATTAAACATGAAATGGCATTTAAAATTATAGACAGTAAAGGATACCATGAAAAAACAAAACACTTAACCTCAATTAACCTTTCCTGTTTTTTTCCCTCAGGTAGTTCCTACTCTCATGGTACATTTTAAGCACTCATGTCATTATCAGTGAAGAACTTACAGGATGCTTAATATGAAAATGTTGACAAAGTTAACTTGTTTGTTTACTGTATTTATTTCTGTAGTTCTCCCCTCCCACTGCCATTAAATAATCTCAGGTTACATTTAGTTTTGTACCCTCAAGTCCCTCTGAATGGACTAAATTCTAGAAAGGCAGTAGAATATATATCTTGAAAGATTATGATAATTTTTACCTCTTTTTCCTGTTCCAAAGGGGAAGGAGAGTTTGGAATGTGATAAGAAGTACAGTCACCAGATAACTAAATGAATGTTGATGCTATTAGTCAGATTTTTACATATAGGTACAAAATCAGGCTTTCTTCAAAGCAATTCAAAAAATGCTAAGATAATAAATAAATACCTGCTCATTTCTCCCCATGTACATGTACCCCTTCTAATGACTCCTTTAAGCTTAAGAACAGGCATACCTCTTAGACTAAAGTGAGGATTTATTGATTAATTTATTTAATCATTTATGTAAAAAATGTTTACCAAGTTCCTACTGTGTGCAAATCACATTTTAGGCCTTGGGGATATATCAGTGAGTAAGATTCCTGCCCTCAATTTGCTTACCTTCAAATTTAAGTAACGACTGTCCCACACAGCATGTGCGTAATTAAGCATATTAGTAGCTTAATGGTGTATTCTAGAGTTCAAACAGTTATTTTATTCACACTGGAGAGACAGTAGTTATTTCCCTGGTTGCTCCCTGTAGATTCTTCTCCAAGGAAAACCGAGAACTATCTTGAGGATTAAGGTTCTCTCACTTTCTGGCTTTAGCAACCCTATCTCCTACTCAAATCCAGAAAGACTTAGGAGAGGTGGTTGCTTACAAAAATGCAGTTATGATGAAATACTGTTTCAGAAAGTTCCGTTCCTGAAGTGGCTTATCTGTATATAATTCATTTGCTAATTCTATTTTGAGTAACCTATAGAAAGATAATTTCATACTCCCATAATTATCATGTGCTTCGGTGAGCAAGATAGCTCTATTTGTATTGCTATGTACAAAATTATAGCAGCTAGTGCTTCTCTTACATACCTAGTAAGTGTAGTAGCTGAGGAACTTTCAGATTGTATGGTAGCATCATTACAAATAAATATTTTGTCTTACAGAAAGGTATTTAATTTTTAAAAAACCTCATGGTTTAAAATGGGTGTCAAACTCATATTCACCGGGGGCCACATCGGCCTTGCGGTTGCCTTCACAGGGCCAAATGTAATTTTAGGACTGTATAAATGTAACCTCTCCTTAACTAGGAGCAAGGAGCCCAATGCTGCCACATGGTATAAACAAGGAGCTGGGCTGGATAAAACAAGGTGGAGGGCCAGATTCAGCCCAAGGGTGTTTGCCACCAGTGGTTTAAAAGATAAGGCTACGATCACCCTGGCTGGTGTGGCTCAGTGGATTGAGCGCGGGCTGGGAACCAAAGAGTCCCAGTTCGATTCCCAGTCAGCGCACATACCTGGGTTGCGGGCCAGGTCCCCAGTGAGGGCCTTGTGAGAGGCAACCATACATTGCTGTTTCTCTCCCTCTCGTTCTCCCTCTCTTCCCCTCTCTCTAAAAACAAATAAATTTAAAAAGAATAAATAAATAAAAGATAAGACTATTATTATCTTAAAACTATATCTCTAAAAATTGCAATTATATCTTTTTGGTTTCATTTATTCCAGAAAAAAAGTTGTTTTATGTTGGAAAAGACAGAAAACAAAACCGTTTGGTAATTGTTTCAGAAGAAGAAAAAAGGAAAGTCCTAAGAGAGTGCCATGAAAATGACACTGGAGCCCATCATGGCATATCCAGAACCCTTACTCTAGTGGAATCCAATTACTATTGGACTTCTGTGACCAACGATGTCAAACAGTGGGTATGGCTATTATTTAGAATATTTTGAATACTGTCTTTATAGTAAATATCCAAAATTTATTATTGTTCCAGATTTACTCTTAATTGTGGTTGTCATTAAGTATTTTTTCTGTGAGTAGTTTTTGTGCAAAAACATTAAAGGCAGTTTTATTTGCATTCAAAATTCTTCTTTAGAGAAGTGTCCCTTTTCTGTGGTGAGTTGCATGGAGTTGGCTCATGGGTCACCAAGACCCACAAGTTGAGAGCTTTTTCAAGCCTAGGGGACACCACCTGGGGGTCTGCACCTCACAGCTGGCTGAAACCATGCCACAAAAGGAGTATATTGAGTAACACCTTAAGTGCTATGGATAACGTTTAGATTATCCTGAGATAAAGAGTAAGAAGGAAGGTCAAGAGGCTCATGATCATTCAAAGAGTACAAAAACAATAATTGGTCTGAAGGCTATACCATAAACAATGCCATGCTGAGAAAATGCAAATTGAAAAGACTACCAGTATGCATGAAAAGAGAGACACCAAACAACAGAATGATGAAGAGACTCCACCAGAGGCAGTAACCTGCCTATCTACTGGACAGAGAGGGACAGTCTCAAGCTAAAGTACTTTCCAATATGATTAAATAAAAACAAAAAGAGAAAGCAGGAAAATGGGAAGTTTGCCTGCCCAAAGTCTGTGCCCTGGGAGAAACAGAGGTACTAAAAGTTATTTGCACAGTAAAGAAAAGAGCATGGAAGAGGATAGTTACTGAAGTCTGCGTTGTTGGAGATGGCTTTACTCAGAAACCACCTAAGCGTGAAAGATTCAGTAGGCCAATGGGCTTATGTTATAAGAAGGCCCATGTAACACATTCTGAAATGAAAGGCACCTCATGCCTACCGTTACTGGGTGTAAAGCAGGGGTCCCCAGCCTCCCCCCTCCCCCCACTGGCATTACTGCCTGAACTCCGCCTCCTGTCTCCGTGCTACCCCCATCCCGATCTGTAGAAAACCAGTCCTCGTGCCAGAAAGGTTGGGAACCGCTGGTGTAAAGATCTAATTTGGGTGTTATTACCAAAGGTACTGTCATCGAGGTGAACATGAGCAAGTTTGGCCTGTGACACAAGGAGGCAATGTCATTTGGAGAAAATTTGTCCAAGTACCAACAATCCTGAAAATGATGGATGCATAAATGCAGTCTTACTGGTTTGACAGCAGTTTCATACAAGTAACTCCTTATAATTATTGAAAACTATGCACCAATCAGGAAAAGTCCTTTACTATGATGTTTCTGAGTTCTATCACACAGCTGACATGTCTGCAGTCATCAAGAAAACTATTCTGTTTTAAAGATTATTAAAATGGTTCAGTTTAAAAAATTTTTTTAAAATCACTGAAGTATTATTTGAACTAGAACAAAGCATTATTTAAACAATATATTTAGATAATCTTTAGAACAAAATTGTCATTATCGAACTGTTTTATATAAGAAGAATATAAAAGGGGTTGATATTCCTTTAACTAAATCATTATCTTTTTGATGGCAGTCATCCAATTTGATATGAGTTCTTGAGAGGTGAATATGTTAATAGTAAGTCAAGCCCTGTGTGTGCTCCCATCTTTATGCGTATTTCATCTTGCCATAGGAAATGTCAAATATGGCAGCAACTCAAAACCAACTAAATGCATAATCAACTTGTGAAGATAATGAAATTAGTCTGGATTTTTTAACTTTATAATGCACTAGGACCTTCAACCTTTTTTTTTTCTTAAAAAAGAATTTTTTTTTAAATCCTTTCTTGAAGACGTACATAGAGGGGGAGGGAAGTAGAGAGAGGGTGAGAACCACCAGTGTTAGAGAAACAGTGATTGGTTGTCTCTCATCTGCACGTGGACGGGGGACTGAACTTGCAACCCAGGCATGTGCTCTGACCAGGAATCAAACCTGTGACCTTTCAGGTTATGGGTGACACTCCAACTAAATGAGCCACATTGGCCAGGGCCAGCCTTCAACGTCTTATAATCGAAAATTCACCCACAAATTTTGGGATTCTTGCTGGTACATCAACTGATTTCTACTTTTTCTAGTATACTCAATTTGCAAATGGTGGGAATTCCTTAATATGTATGTGAGATCCCTTAAATAATTGTAATAGTGCATTAAAAAAAACTGTCACTTCAGGCATAAATAATTAAACCAACATTTAAAGGACTTCCGCCAAGATGGCGGCGTAGGTGGACGCACTCGCCGCCCGCACATCCAGAGTGTCTAAACAACTAACGCAGTAGCGAAAAATTAAACAACCAGAATGGACAGAAAAGAACTGAAGGGAAGTCCAACACCCAGGAGGTTGGAGAGGACGAACATCCAGGCCGGTAAGCGGGGCAGAACCAGGCGGAAGAGCAGAGTGAGAGGCAGTTGTCATGGAGGGACTCACGCCGTCAGCACCTGAACAGGGTGCATCCCCGTACAACGGGTGAATCCCGCAAGCCGGGGATGCTGCCGGAGAGAGGCCAGAGGGAGTCAGCAGAATCGAGTCTGGCCGAAAAGGCAGTGGGGAAACTGGGAGCGGAGGGGTGACGGAAGCCCGCTGTGAACAGCAGCCGCCAGTGCTTCCTCCCAGGCCCCGCCCCCAGAGGCAATGTCGCCCAAAAGTGACCCAGGTTGCCGGCACTGGCACTGGCGAGCTGACAAGTGCACCGAGATAAAAAGAATGAAAATGGCCAAAATGAAAGATCAGAACAAATTACAACTAACGGATGACGACATAGTCAACCTATCAGATGCTCAGTTCAAAATGCTAGTAATTAAAATGCTAACAAAACTGAAAGAAAGGTGGACGCCAATAATTGAACAAATGAAGAATACGATAAGGATAATGGAGGAAGATTTACAGGGAACCAATAGGGAAAAAAAGGAAGTTGGATCTCAAACCAACGGGGTGGACCAGAAGGAAGAAACAAGAATTCAAAAAAATGAGGAGGGACTCAGGAA
>PVJI01018698.1:0-32768 GCA_004026765.1 Micronycteris hirsuta | reverse complement strand
TCATATAACTCCCTTCAACATTTCATACAATAAAGGCTGGGTGGTGATGAACTTCTTGAACTTGACCTTATCTGAGAAGCACTTTATCTGCCCTTCCATTCTAAATGAAATCTTTGCTGGATAGAGTATTCTTGGATGTAGGTCCTTGCCTTTCATGACTTGGAACACCTCTGTCCAGCCCCTTCTTGCCTGCAAGGTCCCCTTTGAGAAATCAGCTGACTGCCGTATGGGAATTCCTTTGTAGGTAACTGTCTCCTTTTCTCTTGCTGCTTCTAAAATTCTCTCCTTATTTTTAATCTTGGGTAATGTAATTATGATGTGTCTGGGTGTGTTCCTCTTTGGATCCAACTTCTTTGGGACTCTCTGAGCTTCCTGGACTTCCCGAAAGTCTATTTCCTTCGCCAGCTTCGGGAAATTCTCCATCATTATGGGTTCAAATAAGTTTTCAATTCCTAGGATTTCTTCTTCTCCTTCTGGCAGCCCCTAAAAAGCATTCTTGAACTGAAGATAAATTTTATTCAGTATTCCTTAAAATCATGATCATGATAAGAAACTGCAGGAAACATGAAAAAAGAGGCGTGTAAATCTGGGGACTCGGCTCTGACATGCCAAAGTCCTTCGACACGGTTAAGACCCTCATGTTAGGGCACAAACACGTTCCATGATTTCACGTACGGAGCTCTGAGCTTTCAACAGTCAAGGTGAGTTTGAAATAGCATTGTCTGTAGACTGAATAAGTTATACGTCTCACTCTGTGTGTTTCTAGTCTTAAAGCATGTAGACCGTGATGTGGTTAAGAAGATGGAAACATTTACATGTGTAACTGATTTGCTGTCGCATTTTTTCATTTCGTAGTTCATGTGCTGGTCCTGCATCCTGCAACCTTATTGAAGTCACTTCTTACTTCAAGAAGTTTTTTGTAGATTCCTTGGGCTTTTCTAGGCAGACAGTGACATCAGCTGCAAACACAATCCTTCCTTTCTGATCTTATGCCTTTTATTTCTTTTTCTTGCTTTACTGCCGTGGCTGCCCATCCATGTTGAGTAAGAGCAGACATCCTCGCCTTTCTGCTGAAGTGAGGAGAAAGCATCGGCCTTCCTCCTGTAAGTGTGATGTCAGCTGTAGGACTTCTTGTAGAAACTACTGGTCATGTTGAGAAGGTTCCCCTCTATTCCCAATTTGCTGAGAGTTTTACATCATGAATAGGTGTTGGATTTTGTCCAAGTCTTCTTCTATGTCAATTATAATTCTATTTTTTTTTAATAGCTGGTGATTATGGTGGATTCCATTGATTGATTTTTCAATGCAGACCCAGCCTTGTGTTTCTGGAATAACCCTACTGGTCATGGTGTACAATTCTGTTTAAACATTGCTGGGCGTTACTTGCCTATATTAAGGATTTTTGTGGCTTTCTTCATGAGAGACGTTGGTCTCTAGTTTTCCCTTTTTTCATATAACATTTTCTATATTCATATGTACTAAAAGTACAATTGCTCTTGTATGAAAATTCTGGTAATTACTTATGTTTTTAAAAGAAACCTTATACTATAAAAGGTTGGAAATTGCTTGGCTCGATAATCACAAACATCCCTTTTACTTCGGTGAAACCGCGATTCAATTTGTGGAAAACACTCGGGCATTAGAGAGTGATGGAAAGACACGTCCTAATGGAAATACCAGACGTCAGTGATTTTAAAAAGCAAATGGGCTTTCAGGGGAGAAAATAAAACCAGTTCTCCCACCTGGGGAACATCAGCTCAGCTTCAGACGTCCTTCCGGCAAAGTTCAAAATTCTGAGCAGGCAACACCAGAATTCTAAACACTTACAATGAAAACAAAGTGCAATAAAATAATTTCATATTTGACACTGTTTTTCAGGAATCCAGGCAACAAATGAATCTTCCCAAAGATGCAATAACTAACCCAGAATATTGTGCCTTAGAGAACTTTGGGGAAATAAAATATTACTTGGAGAGATGAACCCAAGTGAAGAGCTCATAAATGGAGAGAATTTAAAAGCAACCCAGTGTCTAAAGCAATGTATAAATTTAAATATGGAATTAGGATTTCTGAAAGAGCTTTTCACTCGATGGAAAAACAGTCTGAAGCTGAAATGTGCTTTTAGTTTTAATTGTTATAACTCCAATTCCCTCTAACCTTTCATAGGCTCTGCTTTTATCTTATGGTGATCAACTATTTACAGCTTAGTAATTCTTCCCGTGTCACTTCATTCCACAGGGTTTCTTTGCCAATTAAATTCAAGTAAAATTAAAGTATTTGCATTGTATTTATCAATAATATGCATATTGATTTAATTTTTCTAAAATTTATTTCCCTCCTCTCCGTCCATTCCTCCGGCCCTTTGTTACTACCTCTGCCCACTGGGGAGACCCCCAGAGGGAGGTTCGGAAGATGTTGCTCACAGCTATTTCTTGATAATGGAATTTTGGATGAATGTTTACTTTCTTTTTTGTAATTTCTTGTAGTAATTTTGTCATTTTTACAAAAACAATAGACATTTATTATTTTTAAAACAGAGGAAGGGGAAAAGAAGAGAAAAAAGGAGGAGAAGAGAACAACATTTTCCTAGTAGTGCTGTCGGTTTTCCGCCCACGGGGTGCATCCACAGCTTCCCCACGCCTCCCAGCGACAGTCCACCAACCATGTGCCTCAGCGACGCTGTGTGATGGTCCTGTGACTTGGGAAATGCTTTACAAACTGGTGCAGTCATGCCTCGTTTGAAAATAGGACACTCACGAATAAGAACACTTGGGAGAACAAATTGTATTTTTAATTCAAGGAAGTTGGTCCAAATCACATATTCAAACTAGAGTTTGTGCAGAATGCAGAGGGAGGGTGATTTAGAAGGACTACAATGGTCACTGCGTGGATTAATGTAACTTCTTCGTTTTTGGTTTTTGTCTTTGCAAGTTCCCTGGTATTCACACTAAGTTTATAAATGATATCCATGCCGGATTCACAGATACTGAGGCACGCTGCACAGAAACGTGCTCCGAGGATGTTTCTAACAGCATCCGGTGTTACTGACACAGCAGAGTTGAAGCAATCACCCTAGTAAAACATAACATAAAATACACAGATTTTCTCCTTATCCATACTACTATGTTATCAGAGGATATTTAATTGAAAACCTTTAAACACAGAGTAAGTCACACTTATCTCTTAGAGATAATAATGTAGTTAAGAATTAGCAGCCACACAGAATGACAAGCACACATTTATTTAGACATTAAGTCCCAAAATCGAAACATAACAATTTTGAATACTGTATTTTCCCCTCCACATTTTGACAGGAACAAAGTAAGAGCACCGGTGCTTTTCTACCAGGCTGTTTTTTAAGAGAAAAGATCACGATAATCTATGAAAATCTTAAACGTACGTCATCAAACTCCTTCACACTCTTGACAGCTTTAAATTTCTGTAGCTGGGGCATGATCATAGTTGAACAGATACTTTATAAATGTGATCAATGTAAACCATAAATATTTGCAAGGTTGGGCTCCATTAAGCCAATTTTCCACTCGGAACCGGAGAAGTTCGGACTAGCGAAGGGCATCTCCACGCAAGCGGCTCTCCACTCGGGCCGAGCCCCCGGAGGCCTTTCCAATGAGGTTGGGCGCCGCCTCCCTCAGTGGGGCAGGCGGGTCCCCGCTGGGTTCGGGACCCACAGCGGCACTGTCCCCAGGGAGCCTGTGTGACAAGAAGACTGGGCCACAGCAGGTCCCCTGGCTCAGACGCTGTGCAGGTGAGGCGGCCGCCTGCTCAGCCAGTCTGAGAGCCACGCTGTCCGGTGAGGGCAGAGCACCCGGGCCGCCCGTCACGCCCATCACATCTGTCACACCCGTCACACCCGTCACGCCCATCACACCTGGCTCTTTCAAGTGTGGAGTCAGTTTGCAGACTCTTCCCTCCTCCTGAAGTCTTCTTTCAGATGTAGGAGTATTAAAGATGGCATTCCCACGAGCAACTTCCCGACAGAATTAAACCCGACCTCAGGCGGCCTCGCCTCTGTCACCGTTTGCACCACACACCTCACCGCACAGGCACACTGTCCCCCGCCAGTCTGCCCCTCTGGCCTGGGGTCCGCCCTGCACTGCCCAGAGCCCCCCGCCTGGTCGGGTGCCACCACGCACTCCTGAGTCTGCCGGCACCAGCCCCGGGCACCCCACGTCTGCCCGTGTGGCGCCCGTTAGCTTGACCGCCTGAGACAAACTCAGCAAAGGGAAAAACGAGCTCAACAGACCTGCCATGGCCTCCAGAACAGTGCCACACAGGCAGTCCCATTTCCACAGTCCGTCTCCGGCCATCTGAGCGAGGCCTGCTGAGCACGGGCCGTGCATGCCCAGCTGCAGGCCACACAGTGCCCCGCCGATGGGTCTTCTCACCGACCCCCATGACCTGAGAGTCTAGAGAACGTGAAGGATCCAGCTCCAGTCTGTTCAAGCAGCTGGTGATCGTGACTTTGACTCTGAGGATCACACAACACACCTGGAGAAATCCAGAAATCTGTTCCCCAGCCAGAAGGATGGGATGATCTACCCCCAAAGTGACCCCCACACCTGGAGCTACAGAATCGGCTCCTCCCGCCGTCGTCTGCCTGTGCAAACTCAGCCAGTGTTAGGATGGGCGCAGAACATCCCACTGAAGTCATTTCCGCAATGTCCACAAAAGCAGGACGCTGGTTCAGTCCCTGCTGTTGCCATGATGTCACTGACCCCACGCCACACTCAGGACAGAGCCTGAGTCCTCAGAAGCTCACAGACAAGGTTGTCGAGAGGACAGCATGTGTCCGGCAGCCGCCAGCAAGGGACACCAGGCATGGCAGAGGAGTGGAGGCCCCGGTCTGCCCACATTTTCAAAATCAAGTAGGCACACGGGCCTCGGGTCCCAGCACGGCAGCTGCGCTCAGAGCCGACAGCGGGAGTGAGCCCGCCATGGTGGGCCCGCTGCCTGGGGTGAGCGGCACCTTCACAATGACCAGAGCCCCCCGTGGGAGCCCGGGGACACAGGGCCCTCTCCCCGGACAGGCCTGCAGTGCGTGGACACAGCCCACCTCCAGGATGCTTCAAGCACCTCAAGTTGTTCCTCAGGCTCAACTTTTCCACTTCCGGAGGAGAAAATATCAAAATACAGCAGAAATCAGAAGCAGAGAAAATCATGATTTTATCATTTTATTTTTCCTAAGACAGCAAGGAACAGCCAGCATGCTAGGCCGCCCGAGCTTCCTACATGTTAAAACAAATAAGTCATTAAATGAACAAATCGCTACTATCTACTTAACAAATAACCCAACATTTTTTTAACAGCCAAGAAAAATATAAGCCACTGACACATCTAAAACCTGGGAGATATTCTCGACCAGTCCAGACCAACACTGATGGATTTTAGGTATGCCCAGAGGAAGCAGACACACTGATACATTTACCCATGCACGGGACTGCGGGGTTGTGTGCACAGGCGTGTGCTGAACCCTTCTAAGCAAAAGCATGATGGAGCTCCCCGTGTGCTCCTGTCCGTGTGCAGAGCTGCCTCGCCGCCGGCACTTCGTAACACACAGGGATGTGTGGCCAGCTGTGGAAGGCCATCTTCTCCGGCTTGGCAGGGCCTGGCCCAGGGGTTCCTTTCACGTATCGGAGTCATGGCTCCCTGTCTCTGAGCACTTGAGACAGAAGCAAATCAATCATCTGACATCAGAGTGTCAAGCTGAGTCACGCGAGGCCCTGGCCAGGCCTGGCGCACACGGTTCAGCATCCACTCCCCTCCGGCGTGGATGGAGGAGCAGCGGGAGCTTTCCTGCGGGGAGTAGGAGTGAGGAGGTCGGGGGAAGCACATCACTGTGAAGCACAAGAGTGGGGGCGGAGGGGACAAGGAAGAGAGTGGCTGCTCCCTCCCAACACAGGCAGCACAGCAACTTTGTCACCAGCAAAAACGTGCACCTGGAAGGTACAGGAAGTGGCCTCCACGCCCACACAGTACCGAGATCACAGTCGCAGAGGGAGAATGTCTCCAAGGCATCTCCCGGGAGCACAGGGCCGGGGACCCTTCCCCCACGTCACTGCAGCCATCAGCAGGAAAGTGCAATGGGGCTCATTCACAAGCAAAAGCAAGCACTTGAACACCCTGAGCCTGTCTCCCCACCTGGAAGCGAAAGGTCCAGAAAAATCACCTCCGCCTTTGGCACCGAGGCAGCCCAATCTAGGGACACAACATCAATTTTCTTTGAAGTTGGCTGAAAAGCTAGTGTTTCAAGCAGCCTGACTTCAAAGGCACACACGCTCTCTCTTTGAGCCCAGCGGCTGTAAGGAAAGGCATGTGCGGGGGCCTGTCCTTCCCAAAGAAGACAAGGCGGTTCTGGCCTGTCACGGGAATGGCACCCAGGCATAGAGAGCCGGCACCCAGGCATAGAAAGCCGGCACCCAGGAGGTGCCCGGAGCGCCGCAATGCACCTCTGGGGAGCTGGGGTCATGACAAGGGCTTCTGGAATGTCTCATGCAGACGACAGGGGTTTAGATCTCTGCAGCCCATACGTTATCATCAGGATCAAAATCTGCGATAGAAGTAAGCCACCTAACCTCTGAGGAAGAGGCATGGATTGAAGGGGTGGTGGGCATGAAGAACAACCTCACTACAAGGTGATCACCCCAGCGCTGGGGGGGACCAAGGGCGTGGCTGGGCCCATGCACTGTGAAGCATTTGCAACGTGTCTTAGAAAAAGCAGCGTTTGTTTTAACACTTCCATCTGTGCGGGGAGGAATCCAGAGAGGAAAACCAGGGAGCAGCCATGGTGCAGGGAACTGCGCCCATCCCCGCGGGTCCAGGGGTGGCCAGGAGCACGCGAGTGGGGGCACAGGAGCAGGCCGAGCCACACACGGAAGGTGTCCCAGGGCCGGCGATGACAGCGTCACATTCCGCAAAGTGCACGGGGTGTCACTGCTGGGATGCGACGTTCCCGCCGCTATATCTGAATAAAGTGCAAAAGGATTTGCATGCAGAGGACGTGTGCTGTCCTTTAAAATACTGACATGCACATGCACACAGCGTCTTTCCCCGGTGTCAGTCAGGAAGCGCCGACCCCCCCAGCCCCAGCTGTTCAAGGGTCTTCTCCTCCCTGTCTGTCCAGAGCCACCGTGAACAGGATGCTGTGCTGGAGGAGCTGATCCCTGGAAAACACACTCGTGAACGGCAGCGTCCACGTGCCCTGGCTGACAGTGAGCGTGTTTTTCCCCCTAGAATGGGTTATTTCACAAGCGGTCCTGACGTGGCACGGTGCACGTCACACACGGTGCACGTCACACACGGTGCACGTCACACACAGTCCTTTGTTTTTTATCGTCTTGCATTTGCATTCTCCCAAAATCTATCAAAGTCTTGCATTCGGAAAAGTATCTTCTAAGACAGTATCATTTGATCTTTCACACCTTTGGCTCGTTGTAAACATGAACGTGTGAAATTGCCATGAAAACTACATTTGAAACTCAGGTGGTGATGGTTTTACCCCCCAAACGGACGTGTCCAAAAGGGAAAAACATTTGGGGAAATGAGCATTAGACAGCATTACCGTTTCACAAGAAGGAACTCGCCTGTGTAAGTTAGGATCCCCCTAGTGTGCCTGTTCCCAAGACTTGGTTTCTTCACACATCACCTGAACCAAACGTCCAGAACCCTGTCCTCATGCGGCATGACCACGCCCGTGGGATGTCCTGAACCCTGACTAGACGTTGGTCCCTAGAAAGTATCATTGACACAGACAGCCTTCAAATCCCACTCTGGGCACAGCCAAGGCCTCGGCCAAGTAGATGCACAACTTTAACTCCCAGTTTCACTGTCAGAAACCCGTTCACAGTCTCCACTAGCGGAAGAGGTGTACTCGGCACTTTCCCTGACTGGCTTTCAGTCAACTCTGCAAGCCTGAGTTCACAGGGCCGGTTTCACGGGACACTGCGGACAGCTAGCACCCCAGAGTCACCGCCCTGACATCCCGCTGACCGCCTGAGATCAACTCCCAGGATGTCGTCACAGACGATGCAGCACGCCTTCCGAGCCCTGCGCACTATTCACCATGGCCAGCACCTGCGCCCGGCGCCGGGAACTCGGCAAAGTCTGGAACATGTGTAACAGCTGTGCCCGGACACAAACGGCCACTAAAATAAACTCCGCTAAAATTTTCCCTATGTCCATGGCCACAGTTTAAAGCACACGGCTTGTCATATTACCCCTTTTCTTAAAACGAAAGAACCAAAGCATAAGTGTTTTTTTCCTAAAAAATCTGCTTAAAAATGTAGATCGTAAATACTCCCAACCACATTTATAGGCCTTTATTCCTTATTCTATCGAGAATTGCACATGCCTATGGAAATGTAGGAAACCTTCGCTTCTTAAGAAGTATAAAACAAGGCAACATTTTCTTTGCTTTTGAAATAGGATTTCAAAATAAGACGTGGAAATAATTTTCACGAGACCTAGGGGTGCCTCAATGGATGGAAGCGCTTTGTAAGCACAGGTGCAGTTTAACCGAAACGATGCGCATGGCCGTGCGGAGACCACGCGCAGCCTTGCCCGTCCCTCCTCGTGTTTCACGCGTCCACGCCACGAAGACACCCGCGGCGAGAGCCCAAGGGGCCCGGCTTCACACGTGTGTGCAGTTGGTTGACGGCGGGGTGTCGGGCCGGCTCTTGGCGTCGCCGAGGGGCGACTCGGTGCGCCCGCGGCAGCGGAACACCTGCTTGTAGGCCGCCCTGAAGTTCTCGGAGAGGAAGGCGTAGATGACGGGGTTCACGGACGAGTTGCTGTAGGCCAGGCAGTGCGCCGTGACCCGGAACAGGAAGGAGGCCGGCGTCAGCGGGAAGACCCCGAACTCGGCCCACAGGTGGACGACGTGGTGCGGCAGCCAGGAGATCCCGAAGACCACGACCACCACCAGGACCGTCTGCGCCGTCTGCGGGCAGGAAGGAGGCCGTCAGTGCCGGGGGAGAGCCCAGCCTCCGCGCACGTGCCCCGGGCAGCCTTGCACCTATTCCCACGGGGTCAAAGAGAGCCGGTCTGCGCCCGTGCGGACCTTCGGGTCCTGCAACGGCCGTGCTCGGCCTTCATCAGGGCCCGCCACGCCCTCCCGCAGGGGTGGTTTCGCCATGTGTGCGCGTGCGTGTGAGGGACGGGTCCTGTGCTTCCGGGCACCGGAACAGGAAGGCCTGGAGATGCAACGTCCTTAACATCCTCAGCACTGGGGCTATTTCCCGGGAGGCAGCTGGGAAGAGCGCCCGGGCCCCGCCCCCAGCCTCGCCCCAAGCACCTGGGCCCCGCCCCGAGCACCCAGCCCCGCCTCCGTCACCGGGCCCCGCCCCCAGCACCCGGGCTGACGGATTAGCTCTGACAGCCACTCACTGCCCGAGGCACAACCACTAATGGGCTCCCAGGCAGCAGAGGACAGTCTGCAGCCAATCCGTGGCTCCGTCACGGCAGGGGACACTGGTTCCTGGGTCACCGACCCCAAAGCACCCAGGGGTCATGGAACCTGCAAACTGGAGACATCCCCCGCCCTTCTGGAGACGGCAGCAGCATCTCTCTGCTTCGCAGAACGGACGCCCTCTGGGTATTTGTGCGGCTTCTGCTAGGAAGCTTTCACTCCGTGCCGGTTTGGGGCAGACATGGACCCGTCAGCGGCTGGGTGAGAGCCCACAGTACCGAGTGATCAGGGGGTAGCACTGTGCCCAAGCAGGGAACGTGTCCTGCGGAGCGTCTGTCACTGTGTGTTTGTAGGCTGTTCATATTCACCTCTTTCTGATCCTTAACCCCCCGGCCTTCACAGAACCATGAACAAGATAATTTTTATTGATCTGCCTGTAGCCTTGAACATGAAGCTGGACTGCAGTGTCCAGCACATCAGGAAAGAACACGCAGTGGGCACTGAGGTAAACCCTGTCATTCACCTAAGGCTCTTCCAGAAGAGTCAACTAGAATGCTCCCAGCTAAGCATCCACAGGCCCTTACCACGGCCTCCGCTTCACAAGCATCTCAGCCCAGCGGAGCTGAAGTTCCACTGGCTGGGGCACAGACTGCATCCTGCACCTGGCCCCGCACCTGGCCCCGCCATTCCCAGGCCATCTCCAGGTCAGCCCAGCGACATCACTGCAGCAAAGGCATCTGAGCGTACAGTTGGACACAGTGCATAGTTTTTTCTGTCGGTCCCCCCTCGCACAGAGGCTGCTAGGCCTCCAGGCCGAGAAACTCAGAAGCTGGGGGAGGAGGCTGGTTCAGGGAGGAAGCCCCCACATGTGGACAGAGCACCGTCCTCACTTGCTACTGCCTCCCACGCTGGCAGGAGGTTAAAGATCCTGTCGTAAGCATGTGCACGACCCCCTAGCGGGGGCTCAGGCTGGCCGGTGCTCACCTCCGCCCAGGGCGTCTCTGGGCCCCACCCCTGTGGCTCTGCTCAGTCAGTGACGACCGTCAGGAAGTATCTAAAACTCTAGGGTGTCTGAAGAACCACTGACAGAAACCACAACAAAAGCAAATTGTCTTGCCCACTTCAAGTTACAGACAAAGGTGTTTCCTCGTGTTCACAATCCCCGATTCCCCCCAGATAAGGCCGCTCCCCTGATTTCACTTTGGGATGTCAGGATGTCTGGAAAGAGCGCCCTTCTGTGGGGAATGAGGATGATTTCTTAAACTTTCTTACAGGATAATTCCTCATTTCCTATAGCATCACTGGCCCCAGTCAGAGATGGGGCGTGCCCACAGTGCCACCGTGCCCACTCGGCTGTCCGCGCGCCGTCTGGAGGAGCACCCCAACCCTCCCCGCGGGCCCCAGACTTGAGGCTGGTCCTGCCGGCCCCCTCCTCCCTGCTCCTCCTGCTGAAAGTGTCTGAGAAACAGTCGTCTCGCCCCTCCTGGGGGACGCCGCTCTTTGTCAAGTCATCCAAAACATCTGTTTTTTTCTTCAAAGAATTTTGCTCAGACTATGCCCAGTGGAACTTGGCTGGGAAGAAAAAAACGGCTAAAAGAGGAGAATGATGAAAATACACGCTGTCACTGTGTAAACGACAGCAGCTTGCTGGGTTATTCGGGAAAGTGTCTGCAAGGGGCGGCGTGGTGGGCGCGACCCTGTCTCTGACACACGCCAGTGGCACTGCAGGAAGAGCCGGGCTGAGGGGGCGTCCAGAGGGCCTCTGCTCCGCCTCCTCCCAGGGGTGGCCTCGGGGAGCTCACTGCTCTCCCTGCCATTACTCTGCGGTGGGACCACGTCCTTCTTCTGCGTTTGCCCCCACACTGAGGGTGACTGTGCAGGGGTCCCTGTGTGGGGGGCGCGGCACAGAGACAGGGCCCTGAGAGGGGGAGCAGGAGACAGAACCCCACAGAGCCACAGCAAATGCTGTGGGGCGCACGCAGAGGCGGTGCTTCCTGGACCCGGCACACTGGGCCAGCTGGTCTCCGCCCTCAGGGACTCGCCAAGGAGCTGGCTTCCTGCCCGACCTCCGCCTTCCCCCTCCTCTCTCCTCCTTCCCAGCCCCTCTCCTTCCCCTCCCGGCACCTGCCTGCTCTCTCTCTCACACACGCACACCCCCCGCCCCGTGCTTTATTTGTTCTGTGCAAACAAGGAGGCAATTAAATCTGTCAAAACAGGCCAGACATCTGTTCTGTGGCTACGAAGGGCCAGAGACTGTGAGAACGGAAGACGCTCTGCCACCCGCCTCCTGCTGTGAAAACCCTCTCTGGGGGCGGGACTGGCATTCACGCCCTCGTGTGCGATGTGCACAGACACACCAGTACACACACACGAAACTAAACATGGTTGCTGCCCCGTCACTGGTCTTCAGACCTTTTTGCTGTGAAACGACACAGGGGCTTTGCTCATCACCTCCTACAAGACCTGCTCTCATCCTTCAGCCACGGAGCCCTTCCGGGGACTGTCACGCCCTCTCCGTGACCCTTCTCAAATACAGGGACTAAACCAGTCGCCTTCGCGTGCAGGGAAGACCCAGCGCCTGTTGAAGCTTTGCGTCCTGCCGGCGTGTCCAGCTCTCGTCCATTGGTCGGGAGCTGCGTCCTGCGTGCGCGGCGTCCCCCGTGTGCCATTGCAGCCAGCTGGCTCATCCCGCCCTCCGCGGGGAGCTCTGTACGTGCTGTCCAGGGGCAGAGTGTTAACGATCCCTCATGGACTTCAGTGCACCATTTCCTCACAGATGAGGAGTGTGGCTCGGAGGGAACATAAGAGACACATCGGGAAAAACCAGAGCCGCGCCAGCGTCACGCACCCCAGGGAGCACGGCAGGAGGCACCGGCTCCCACACCCGCTCGCCCTGCACACGCTGCTGTCCCGATGGGCCCGGAGCTGGAGCCAAGGTCTGTGTGGCCCACGGCTGCCTGGATGCCAGGACAGACGCGGGCAGCCTCGTGGTTCTCGCTGCACCTGCCGCTTCTGGTTGGTGGCCCAAGACTCCACCTGGGTGTGTTCTAACATGAGTGGGACCACGTGCTCCCTGACCACTGGGAACAGATGTGGCTTTGCCACGTCCTTGCTGGGAGATGAGGAAGGTCAGGAAGAGGTAGCTGGGGTTTACTTGGGCAGAACTTTTAAAACTAAATATGATTAAAATAGAATTTCTGCCAATTCTGTGTCATCATCATCATAAACATTCCAAAGGAAAAACAAGGTATCTTAAGATGTGATATCTAATATTTTGGGGTAAAAATGTGTGGTTATAATCTCTTCTCCCCAAATCACAGTGTCTAATAATCTCTTTCTGTTTTCTAAAATCAGAAATTATACAGATGAATCTGAGTAAGAGTTAAATGGACCGGATTTGTAAAGTAGTTTTTCCCTCAAAATGCAAAGTGTCACATAAGCAGGAGAGGCAAGACGCTAACATTACTCGAAAGTTCTCCGGATTCACCTGGAAAGAAAGAGAACTAGAATGGGGGAGACCTCCCTTGGGCCGGCTCCCGGCTGGAAGCCTCTGCCTTGGAGTCCACATGAGCGCAAGCCTGGGAGCAGCAGAGAAGAACAGGGCGTCTGCTCTTGGCCTTGAGGGGTGGCTTCCACAACATCCCCTCCAAAGACGGCTGAGCCAGGGCCTTCAGGAACCATGCCAGGGGTGGGGAACTCACACCAAAGAGACTACAGCTCGTGCAAACTGCGGACATGGTAACTTGACGACACAGTCCCAGTCGGTCTGGAGCGCAGCCTTCATGGGCTCGGAATCCAGAAAACGCTCGTGTCCTCGGCTCCTCAGCCCCCTGTTGGCACCTGGAGCAGCCGCACGGTACCCGCAGCGCCCCGCCAGCTGCCTGTCCGTCCCCGCCAGCTGCCTGTCCGTCCCCGCCAGCTGCCTGTCCGCCCCCCCCCGCAGCTGCCTGTCTGTCCCCCGCCAGCTGCCTGTCCGTCCCCGCTAGCTGCCTGTCCGTCCACGCCCTGCGTTAGACTGCCCTCCCCTCACACACTGGGCAGATGCGAGCATAATGAAGAATGCAAACACACGGAGCTCCGAATGGTGACACGGGTAACATGCACCTGTGACTATTACCTTTTTCTTCGACACTTCTGACTTCTTCGACATGTTCTTCAGCTTTTTGTGCAAGTGATTAAGGACCTGAAAAACACAGACGATTAACGTCGGCTTCCTCACGGCCGTTGCAGTGGCCATTCTTGGCTGAACCGGCAACGCCCTTATTTACAAAATCGTTTGAACCGAAACTCACGTACAGCAATAAAGTAACGATGCGCGCGAACTGCCATCCCCGTCAGGGTCCAGGTGCGGCTCCTGGCCACAGAACCTGGGTGCAGAGCGCTCCTGCACAAGTGGCTCTGGAGTTTGCCCAAAAAGGGCGACCTGGCCACAGTCCCTGCGGGTCTGCCTTCCCCCGATTTCCCTTGAGTTGCTCCATTATAACCATCATGGGCCCCGATACCGGTCGGACGCGATGTTAAATCCCAGGGGCCAGGAGGCCTGTGGGCAGATCGAGCGGATGTCCTCAGGGAGGTCTCACAGGGCCCACGTTGGCTTTCCCATGTCCCTTCTGTTCTCCCTCCGCCGGCTGTCATCGCTACAAGTCTCCTTAAAGCAGATGTCTGCCCATCAGGCCTCCTTTCCTGACTCGTTCAAACTGTAGCCGCTGCACTGAGCTTAGACTCAAGCTCCGCTTGGGGGACCCAGCCTCCCAAGTCACAGACAGTGAGGTTCCACAACTAAAGCTCCATTATCAGGGCGTCTCCGGGGGAGACAGAGACTCATTCTGAGAGAAACTGCCTCTACCTCCTCTCCCCAGTGTGAGTCAGGAGACACAGCGGGAACCGTTTGCATGCAGGAGCCTCCGGCCAGCCCGAGACCGCTGTGCGGGCACCAGGCGGGTACGGAACCCACACCCATCACCCACCTGTGCAGAAATCTGAGGGAGACTCGCCTCTGAGGGACTGAGGGCTTTCCACTGTCCACCAGCTGTGAGTGAACCCCTGCCAGAGCTCGACCACGCTCCAGCCACATCTTTGCTTCCCTCTGGCACCACAGCATGGAATAATTTAATCCAATTAGATGTCTTGCCAAAGCCTGCCCCGTGCGCTGGAGGCAGACTTCTGGACGATCAGTCACACGTAACGGAAACCGCAGGGTTCACCTGCCGACCGCGGGGGCCTGGCACTGGCTCAGTGGCCATCACTGGGTGTGACTCTCTGATACCCCGCTACAGCGGCTGAGCCTCACCCATGGCCCAAGACCCCCACTTGCTGCAGTAGCATCCGAGGTGGCCCCGAACACACGGGCAATGGGTCAGGTGACTGCTCTGCCAATGGAAATCGTGGTACCGAACAGTGGGTGGAAGGCAAAGGTCAGTGGGGAGGAGATTCTACAGAAGCAAATGAGGTCTTCCAACGGGGGAGGTAAGAGCAAAAAGTGGGACCCGCCTGGGGAGCCCAGCCCGTCCTGGCAAGGTTCCTTGGTGGCAGCCTTCCCAGCAAGAGGACACTGGCCACTGAGGACAAGGGACAAGAGGAGCGAATATAGGAGAGGCACCCAGACAAAATCTGAGAGGGACACCTGGAGAGGAAGCTGGGACAGAAAAGTCAGGCATTCTCTGCTTCATAATGTTGTCCAGGGGGCTGTTCACACCCTCCACAAACCACAGGACCACGCCAGTAACCTCAAACCGCCCAAGGAGCAATGCTGCGCAGTGAGTGGGGAAAACACCCAGTCTGCTTTTCCCAGCCACTTCGCTCCCTGGCCCACGCTGCAGGCGCGCATCCATACGTTACGACGCGTCCCAACCCAATGCAGGTGTGCCCCTGGAAGAGAAAGCATGCAGGTATCATGCTGGGTTACAGAAACATTTTTCCCGAAGGTAAGGGCGGTGTCCTGGAGGCCTCTCTCCGCTGCTGTGCGCAGTGAGGAGGCGTGTGGGAAGCACACACTCAACCTTGAGCCCGGGGCAGGGTGGGCAGCAGGTGTGCCGGGGAGGTGGAGGGACGTGGCGGGTGGGCAGGCCACGTGTGGTAGGCCCTGAACTTAACATTCAGGTGGCAAAACCCTTCACTGGAGCGCGTACCCCGGATGGCTGAGCTGAAGAAAGGCAACTTGAAATTACAAATTACTCCACCCATTCAAGCCACAAAATGAATTTGTTTAATTAGGTTGACTTAAAAAATATGTTTAGTTATGATTAAAAATGAACTATTTCCACACTTAAAAAATCCCCATGATGATGGACTTACTGAATTTTAAATAGCTGTGTTCAAACTTTCCTCTGTGATGGAATTGTGGTCTAGTTTACCCATGCATCAAGAAGACCTAAAAACTTCTGGGAAATGAACAGACTGTGCTTCGGTTCTAATCTGTGGAATTATGAATTAAGAGGCAAATAGATGCAGACTCCCTCTAGTCCTAAACTTCATGTCCCCAAGGCCCTCACCAGCTGTCCCCTCCCTCGGAGGACCAGGAGCCCTACATGGAAACTGTTCCTGAGCCGTCTGCCAGCTTCTTGGTCTGAGTCTGTCACTCCGTTCCCCCAAAACCCCTCTTCCCCGTCCATAAAACAGCAAGGACAGCGCCAGCATGGGGCAGCGGGCAGAATAAATGACCCAGGTCACGCATCAGACCTCTGTGCAGGGCTACACATCAGCAGAAGATGGGGTGCCTGAACCAGCTACTTACCCAAAAGCTAAGCTAGCCTTCTTTTCTAAACTCCCCACCGGTCTCATGCAGCCCGTTCTTCCAGAGGCTCTCCGAGACTGCGTCACCAGCCACTCCAAACAGACACAAGTCTGCACCGACGGTGTGAGGGAGGGGAAAGCAAACCCCGTCGCTTGTGTTAAACACGGGTGCTGGGCAAGCACTTTCCGAACTGAGTGAAAGAAACTCTTGCCCTCCCTCATCCGGCGCCGTGACCTGCAGTCCAGGCAGTGTGTGGACAAGAAGGAGACAGGCAGGATGGAGATGAGAGAGAGTGTGTTTCTGATGGCAATGGGGCAGCACCTGGACAGCAGGGTGGGGACGCTGGACTCTATTCCAAGGACGCGATCACAGAGGATGGGGCGTGTGCTCGTTTTCACTCAGATGTGAAGAAGTTGTGTCAAATGTGTAAGACTTGGGATGGGTGTGAAATCTTCAAAATGGTGTGCTGTGTTATGCATGGAGGGGGTGAGTGTGCGGAGCTGTGTGAAGGGGAAGTGAGCACGGGTCTCAGTGAGTGTGACAGGTCCCCCGGAGGAGCTCAGCCCAGGTGCAGTCGCACCTGCCACCTGAGCCAGGTACATCGTCACACACCTTCCTAAAAAGAACCAAAGCCGCCTCCAAAGTTCTCTGGGGACCCTGTTAAATCTCGGAGGAGAAGCACTGCTTCACCGCTCGGGTTATAAACCTGAACTTCTGGTGAAATAAAGTGGGAGACTCTGTGTCCAGGGCCAGTGGCTTTGTGCAGCCACAGAGCCAGGTCCCCGAAAAGCCTCCGCGCCCCGCGGGAAGGAGCCTCATCAGAATCACCACCTCACGGCCCAGCTGAGGGCCAGCAGGGCGGAGGAGACCCGCCCCCAGACCCCCGTGACTCCGCAGTCAGGTGCAGGCTGTCCCGGCTTGAGTTGCTAAAACCGCGCAGATTTCCCTCCACCTGAGAAGCTGGCTGAGCACCTAGGGACAACCTGGGGCCGCCACCCGCAGGGGACGCGCGACTCTGGGAAGGGCAATGCAAACTTTCCCAGGGTCCCCCAAACTCCAGGTAACTTTCTCCACGAAGCCCAGCCAACAAGCCCAACTCGGGGGAGAACTCCCCGCATAGGACACAGGGACTAGGGTGAAAGCGGTGGGGACGACTTCGGGGCTCAGAGAAGTGCCGCGCCCGCCGCCCCGAGCCCCCGCCAGCCGCGCGCCCGCGCCCACCTTGGCGTAGCAGAAGCAGATGAGCAGCAGCGGCAGCAAGTACCCGAAGACGAACGTGCACACCACGTAGGCCTTCTTGTGGCGCGGGTCCGGCCACTGCTCCCAGCAGAAGGTCTGGTTGCCGGGCCCCCGGTAGAAGAGGCGCTGGTGGTAGGCCACGGGCGAGGCCATGGCCACGGACAGAGCCCAGATGCAGCCCACGCCCAGCAGCGCGTTGCGGGACACCCGCAGGGAGGCGGAGCGCCGGGAGTGCACGATGGCGACGTAGCGGTCCACCGACATCGCGGCCAGCGTGAAGATGCTGACCAGCATGGAGACGGTGAAGAAGTAGTGGATGAACTTGCAGATGAAGGCGCCCAGCACCCAGGTGGGCAGCGCGTACACCGTGGCCTGGAAGGGGATGCAGAAGAGCAGGTAGGCCAGGTCGGCGATGCTCAGGTTGAGAATGAACAGGTTGGTGGTGCTGCGCGGCTTGCCGGGCTTGCTGCGCGCCAGCACGGTGATCACCAGGCTGTTGCCCAGCACGCCCAGCGCGAAGATCAGGCCGAAGGCCACTAGCGTGATGAAGTTTTCCACGCCGATGCCCAAGAACGGAGGAGGGTCCGGGGCGGGGGGCTCGGGCCAGCTCGCGTTCCCCTCGCTGAGGTTCCCCGCCGCCAGCTCCATGGCCCTCGGGGGAGCCCGGGGCCGCTGGTGAGGGCTGCCTGCCGGGGACAGAGGCTGCCGAGGCGCTCCGGGGTCCCAGTCCCGAGCACGGAGCGCGAGGTTCCGAGCCTCAGCCTCCCCGGTGGCCACACACCGGGGCGGCTGTGTCCAGTGGCACCGTCTCCGTGCGGGTCCGCCTGAGAGCTGGACCTTCCTGGGCGGAGGAGATGGTCCTGAGAGTGCAGGGGACCCCTGTCCGCGCGCCCCTGCCCTCTGCGCGGCGACGGAGCGGGGGAGGAGGGACCTGCACGGTGCAGCCTTGGAGGGAGAGAGGCCCCCGCACTGCGCCTCACTGGCTCACTACGCCTGCGGCCGAGTCCCTCGCTGTGGCTGTGGCAGCGGCTCCGCGCTACACCTGTTGCTGAAGCCGCTCCCTTGCCGCGCGCACCCGAGGCTCTGCAGGGCGTGCTCAGGGCTAGCCGTGGTTAGTGGAGAGCGCTCCCCTAGCCTCCCAACTGTCCCGGCTCCCAGCTGTCGCCGGAGTTCCGAGTCGTCAACAGCGCGAGTGCGCTTTCTGGGCTTTCCCGGCGGTGGGCAGGGGGTTGCTCAGGCCCCTACGTTCCCACTGAGACCTGGTGCGCTTGGGGCTGAAATCCACGCCTCCCGGGTGCCGCCCCTGTCCCCGGAAGTCGCCGCGCGCGGAGATTGAGCCAATCGCACTGGATGGGTCGCCGCCCACCAACCCCTCGCTGTAACCAGCCACGCGCTGGGCAAGGTGCGGACCTGCCGGAGTCCAGCGCAGGCGGCAGCTCCAGCTGCAGCACCGGACCAGCAGCGAGGGCAACCCGGCCGCTCAGCGCGGGGTCGGGAGGCCCTGGATGCGCCGGCCTCCGTGCCCGTCAGCGCCCTGTGTCCTTCTCCTTCGAGCCCAGGCCGCCAGTGAGCGCGCTCCCCGCCCCGTGATAAGCCCCAGGAAGTCAGCGATTGGTACCCGATCCCGAGTTTCGTGGAATTCCTAATCCCCACCCTCCCCCTGCGCACCCCCGGGGAGGAACGAGGCAGGACAGGAAAATGAAGAGCGTCTGGGTTCTCGTTACCAACAGGCAGAAATAAGATGACAAAGGAAGGCGTCGCGTTCACATCATGCAGCCTGAGGCCGGCTCTGCCTGCCATTGCTCATCCGCGTGACGGACGGACGCACTGACACGAGCTGTGTGCGAAGTGGAGGCGCACGTGTACCAGGACGGCTGCAACGTCAAGGAGAAGCGGCGCTGCCGAAGGGGGCGCTGCCCGCCACCGCTGTCCTCGCCCGTAATGCCCTGGTTCCCAAGCCCGAGAGCCAGACGGGTGCGTTCCTCTGCAGCGTTGACACGACCGCCTTGCACTCGCTCCCGGAGACACAGGCACGCCTCCTGCGTTCTCCCAACGACGAGTGTCCCGGTGCAGCTGACACCGCGCTGGGGAGGCCAGGAGCTGCGCGGGCGGCTGGGGCGGGACGGAGATGCGGGTGGAGGGCAGGGCCAGCGCTGGGACGGGGCCGCCTCCGCCCCGGAGCCCGGAAGTCAGCCTGTCTCATTTCTCTCCCATTTTATCGCACTGGCTCTGTTCTCCTCACTTCCAGGAGAGGGGTGATGCAGTTCGTCAACACCTGCTGCGCACCAAATAGTTTACCTGCGTTCACTGTTTCACTGTGCGAACCCTGAGAAGGAACGTACCTACCAATGACGGCCCGCAGCCGTCCCCGCCCCGGGGCTTCTCTGCAAACCGCAGTCAGGGAGCGGCCAGCACTCACCTGCCTACCAGCCCTGGGCTCCTGCCGGCTGAGCAGCCCTGACCCTACTTCAACCAATAGGACAGAGGCTTTCCGTGTCCAATTAGGGCTGTTTGGCTTATCAGCATTTTCACCAACCAATCAGAGTAACTTCATCCTCACCAATCAGGACAGTGATTTTTGGACCTATCACATAGTAAGAATTTGGAGCCCTAATTTGCATAAGGATGGGCCAATCAGGGGCCAGAGGTGGGGCTTCTCTCCATATAAGTTAGCTCTCCAGGGACTGGAGGAGGGCATTTGTTTTCCTCTTCCAGTTGAACTGCCAGACGGGTCTCAGTGTACCGGAGCGAGTGGAGCAGAGCTGTGGCTGGAGAGGAGCTTGGCCCAAGGCCCCCAAACAGCTGTACTGTATTGCAGCTGGGTTGGTTGCTCTGAATAAGGTTTCCTTCATCACGTCCTTGATCGGGGATTCCTGTTGGCACTGAGTTCACACCAACAACCAGTAGTGGACAACTTAATACTCGAGATTTTCTTACTAGGAGCTTACAATACAACAGGTGAGGATGCTTCTTACAGGGAATTGTTTTATCCACACACATTTCCCCAAGACGAAACAGTTTCAGTGAGTTGCATATCCAGGGACCTACTAGGACAAGAACACGCGTGTCTTCCCTACGAGGATGCCGCCGACGCTCGTTAAGCTGTCTTGCCCATCTGAGTCGCTGTTTCTCCCAAGCAGCCAAGCGGCGCACGCTTTCGCGGCACCGCGCCGGACCTCGCTGTTGCTCTGAACGTTATTTGCAGTAAGATTTGGAAGAGAACGGTTCTTTTATCATCACGAATTCCTTTCCACGTGGGACCTGTACGATGAAACTCCATCCCGCACCCACGTAGCCACCACCCAGCTCAGTAATAAAATGTGATGATAGCACGGTAGCTGCTATCATGTACCTCCGCGACCGCAGCCTCTGCCTGCAGGGAACCTGTGTGGTCTATTAGCATCTTTATACGTTCCTGGCTTGTGCATGGGTTCTTAAATAATAAACTGTGTTTTTCCTTATTAAACATTATACGGTGGGTCTCATGATACTTTTTTCCCCCTTAAGTTATAACGTGCCTGGTGTTATGGCAGATATGCCAACATTCTTTGCTCTTTCTTCATGGGCCTGCGAGCTGATGTGCAATCTTTCTCTGTCCTGGGATTTAGAGTTATCTCTGGGAAACAGCGCATAACTGAATTATTTCAAAATCCAATTTGACAATCTCTAATGTTTTTACGGGAGAGTTTAGTGCATTTACATTTATTGTTACTGTTGATCCAAGCAAGCTTATTTTTAACATTTTATACTTTCCATTTTCTATGTCCATGCTGCTTTTGAGCCCTTCTTGCTTCACACCGTTTGGAGTTTTTGTGTGTGTGCTTCTCCTTACATCGGGGGAAGGAAGGAGCTCATTACAGTGGCTTAACCTGACCGAAGCGGACTCCTTTGGCAGGGGAGAGCAGGGCGGACGCTCTTGCTGACAGTGCAGTCCTTGGAGAGCCTCGGACTCTCACAGAGTTTCAGCTCTGTCCCCCATCGTAACGCATGGCCGTGTGTGTCACAGGTGCCTTTCTGGGACTTGAGACTCCCAGTCCGTCCTGGGTCGACATGCAGCTCGGTCCCAGATTGCAGCTGTCACTTCTCCACGGAGCTAACACCAGCTTCCGGACCGGCTCCTCCTTCAGCTCCATGTCTGGGGAGCACGGGACTCCCACCTGGTGCCGAGAGGTCTCTGTTCCTGCCTATGTGTGTCCTCAGTGCCGTCTGCTCAGACCACTGGCCTCCTCAGGACGCACGTCCATCCACGTCATGGTCTCTGTGGGGAGGTGGGGCCAGCCGGCATACCTGCTCTCCTCTCGGCCCCCAGCCCCAGGAGTGGCCAGGCAGGTGCAGCAGAGCTCCCCTCCCTGAGCAAGCCACTGTCCCTGTGGTCATTACACCTGTCATTACACAGGGACAGTGGCCACTACACCAGCCAGACCCCTGTCCTGGATTCTTTTTTTTTAAATTATTGTTACTCTATTACAGTTGTTACAATTTTCCCCCTTTGTCCTCCTCTGCCCAGTCCACACCCCCCCACTCCCAAAGTCCATCCCCACCCTGTCGTCCATGTCCATGGGTCATTCATACGTGTTCTTTGACTAGTCCCTTCCCCTTCTTCCCACATCACCCCCCGCCCCGGCCACTGTCAGTCTGATGTTTCCATGTCTCTGGTTCTATTTTGCTCATTAGGTTCCTCTTATAAGTGAGATCATGTGGTATTTGTCTTTCACCACCTGGTTATTTCACTTACATGTGCTCTCCAGTTCCATCCGTGCTGTCTCAAAGGGGAGGAGCTCCTTCCTTCTTTCTGCTGCGTAGTATTCCACTGCGTAAACGTGCCACAGTTTTTAATCCACTCACCTACTTGGGCACTCGGGCTCTTTCCAGCACTCAGCTATTGGAAATAGCGCTGCTGTGAACATTGGGGTGCACAGGATCTTTGGAATGGGTTACTCCTGGATTTGGAGAGGGCACCAGTCCCCTCTGCTCCTGATCCCCCGCCACGGCAGCCACCACAGCCACATCCTCCTCCTCCCCTCCCCCGCCCGAAACGTCCGAGTGGACGAAGGGTTGGATATCACCTGTGCTCTCCGTGCTCAGGTCGGTGGCACAAATCCAGACTTCACCTGGGGGCATCTTTCTCATGGTCACTGTCTGTCGGTGACTTTAAACAGCATAGTTTGGAACTCAGGGTGAGTCTGACCCCGCTCCCGACACTGAGATCTGCTGTGACCAGTTTTCCCTGAGGGTAATAACCCCACATCTCTTTGTCAGGTTTTAATTACACACAGGACGCAGAATAAAAAAGAAGTATCTAGAAGAAAACACATATAAAAGAAAACACTTAAAATAGTGTCTCACTACACCTACTTACCTACCTCCGATTGAAATTGCAGACACGCCTGTTATCTTTGCGCCGGGAATGAACACCTTGCTCTGCTGCATGAATGAGGGAGTGAGAAGTGAGGGAGTGAGTTGTAGTGAATCAGCGTTAACCAAGTCGGCAACACTAGCAACAGTTTTAAAGACATCCTCACGGGCCACACTGCAGAAGCCATGTACGTAACTTTTATGGCGTTCTGCCCAGTGGACATCACTTTCACCGTTTCACAGGCCAACAGCTAAGTCTTGGGAAAGTTACCCTACTGTACTTGCCGGTCACATGAAGTAAAATCTCCTCTTTTTCAAGTGAATCGTATTTGTTTCTGCAGCGGAAAAACGCCTGCTGCAGCTCTGCCTCCCAGGGGATGTACAGGACACAGCTGTTTATGTCAACTGGAGAATGTCAATGCAGGAGAGGGAGGAGAACGCGCAGTCTGCTGTTCCGTGGAGAGAGACGCGGACACGGCTCTCCGCGGTCTCTTCTCCAGATTACGTATTTTCGGTATTGAAATGTTTCATCTTTCCCTTAATTTCTCTTTATCCAGATGTCAGGTGATCACTATATTTACCCTTAACATCTTTAAGAAAATAAGGTTTAAAGGCGAGTGAGGGGCCACAGCACAACATCTAACAGAGCCATCTGTACTATGTATTTGTTACCATGTGGGAATAGTTCTCTGACCAAAGATTTTTAGTCACAATAGAGTGAAGCGGAATTACAATAACAGTTTGCACAGTTTTCCGAGAAACGTGTCGTGAACCTAAGCTGCAGGAGAGAACACATAACATGATGACTTTTTTACAAAAAAGCAGGAAGGAGAAGTCATGACAAATAAGCTTGCATGGGACGGGGGACATCTAGAGAGACAGCGCGGCGGGCGGGGACACTCCGCAGCGGGGTCATGCCGGGGCTGCCAGGCAGCAGGTGGAGCGTTCATTTTCACCTTTACCCTTCCAGACTTTTCTGTGCAATGATTGTGTTTATATTTATGATACTTTCCTATTAAAATAGACAATGGAAACAATTTCTTTCCAAGTTTTTTCAAATTCATCTTGATTTTCTACTGCCTTGATAAAGCTAATCTATCCGATTAGTTGGAAGGGTAAACTGGAAAATAACTTAGAGGCAGAGAATTGAATCTTCGGAAGGTAAGTCATACGTGAGAAGAGGAAGGAAGACAAAGGGATTTTTTTAAAAGATGGGAAAAAGAGAACAAGCTCCTCCTCTTTGACATCAATTAAAAATTAGATTTGGGCCCCTGTCCTCATGCCCCTCCCTCTAGAAATCCACCGAGAACAAACACCAGAGAACAGGGTACCCCTTCTCCAGATGGGCAGAGCGTGAGCGAGTGGGCCCGACCCCACAGCCGGGGCGGAGGACGTGCCGTGGACAAGAACAGAGGCGGAGCCGAGAACTCTCGAAGGAAGGAACGGGAAGACCAGTTTGGGTCAGATTTCCATACAGAGCTTGAAGGCTTGAACAAGGAATCTTTTTTCTTCCTCATTTCTGGCACATGACAGATGGAACAGGAGGTCCAGCTAGAGGTCCGATTGTACAGGAACCTATGAATTTCTTAATAAAGCATTTGAAAAGTGTGTAACTGCCTCTCTTGTCCAAGTCGTCTCAATAGCTCAGACTGATTAACAATGTCTGCCGTCACCACTTGATGGCAACATCGGTAAACTTCAGGGCAGGGACAGAAGTCCACAAGAAGGGGACACTCTTGCAGACCCCCCCACACAATGGCCCAGCTCAGCCTCTGCTTTCTCAAAGACCCAGCAGCATCGTTGAGCGTGCTCGGGAAGGCGGAGAACATGGCTGCCTCCAGAAAAACGGTAATTTGTCTAGCTGCAGTAATTGGATTTTTACTCAAAACCATATGTAGAGAATCACAGTGGAATGCACTTAAATTAGGTTAAAATATATTTGAAATGTCATTTGCAAAATTAGTTTGTAATATACAATATTCCCCTGACCTGCTGTTAAACGGATTTGGGATGATGTATTTCCAAGCAATTTTCCATTCAAAGTTTTTAACTCTTATCATCCCCTCCGATTCTCCTGCCAGACACCTTGGTCAGGACACATCTCTCCTGACGTTGAAAGAAAATGGAGTTTTTCCAAAACAAACACATTCAAACAACACACAGCAACTTAAACATATACATAAGGCAACACTGTCCTCACAAACCAGTCAGCTATCATTGAGAAATCACTAGTCTCTTTAGCTTCAGAACAGGCCAAGTTCATAGAAAGCACTGGCAGAAACTCAAAAGAGTAGAAAGAAGATTAATATTAAGCTGTTGCCCCCACTCTTCCGCTCGCACAACGCCCAGACTCTTCCATCCCAGGGTTAGCCTCCCCTTGCTCACGCGCTGAGGGAGGAAAACCGGGTGAGTCTGCCCGGCAGGGGCAGGGCCCGGACACCAGGGTTCTCCCCGTGGGTGATTTCTCAGGGTTCCACGTTGGCCTCAGAGGAACGGCCTCAGCATTCTTGGTCAAAGTGTGTGTGTGTGTGTGTGAGTGTGCACGAGTGCGTGGTGCACAGGAGCCAAGAGCAGATGCGAGAGGAGGAGCATCTGCAATCGTGCCCTCTGCCGCACACCCGCCCGCCTTCCGGGGTGGGACGCAGAACCTCATCTCACCGCTGGGCTGGCGGTCCGGTTCTCACGTCGAACAGGAAATGACACAGTGGGAAACGAGAAACATGTGCTTGGGTTTCATCACAGCTGTCGCTGCCGTTTAATTGTCAATGGTGCTCTTATTACCTTACTTCTGTCATTATCATCATTCTGTGGGATCACCCATGTCGGGCTACCCCAATAGTCTTCACATTCCCATTCAGCCTCATGGTCGTTTGTAACGAACGAGGCTTGATCGGGGCTGCACAAGGGTTCGAGTTCCTCCGGCTCCACTCAGAACGGATCGGTCTCATGTCAGACAATGCCGGGTAAGGACTCATGGTTTACGGGCCTGTGGTGGCCAAATCTGGGACGGGGTGAGATGAGCCAAGAGCCAGTTTGGTGGACACTCTTCTCACGGAGTCAGAGGTGGGTTTGTGCCCCCTCCCCGAGTAGAAGGCCCCGTGAGGTCTCCGGGTGGCACGGCAGGGTTGTGGCATGGCCAGGAGTGAAGGGTCTCGGTTCGCCGGAACGCAGAGGCGCTGCGGTGGCTCACACCTCGCTTCACTGACTGTGCTGCTGCAGTGCTTGACACCTGGGTGTCCTTCTGTGACATGTGCCGCTCATGTGACGGGTGCCCAGTCCTGATGTGTCTCCACAGACTCGACAGCCAGGAGTCCCGCAGCATCACCGCCTGCCCCGCGTCTCCACCACGGCAACAAGGCACCTGAGCAATTACCGCCCTTTGTGCAAGGAGTTCACGACAATGACTAGACTCCTGACTAGACCGTTTTTAATTTAGAAGTGTTCACCTCAGGTTTCCAGTGTAAGTACCTCCTTCGGGGCAATTGAAATGTCTCCAGGTCCCTTGCACACCAAACGTCACCACGCCCCCTGCCCCCAGGCCAAACCACCACCATCCTCGGTTTGGTTTATTGTCATGACTTCAACACTTAGCCCCGCAGCTGGCTCAGGAGGGTTTTGCCGACCGTGAACTTCATGTGACGGAGCCCTGTGTGGCGAGCACCAAGCCTGGCACTGTGAGGGGACGCTGTGACCCTCATAGGCTGATGCCTCCTCGTTTGACGGGGGAGGGGGCAGGCAGCCTAGTGGGAGACGTCAAAGCTGGTGGTGTCTTTCCCATCCCGTTGCTTTCGAGCTGAAAGCAAACATCTCTCCAAACCCAAACCTGCACAACACCAGAATTAAAATCAATAGGCTGCTGCACCGTGAATTCCACAGCAGAGGCGGTGAGCGGGCAGGCAGGCGGAGGCACTGGGCAGGCGGAGGTACCCAGCAGTCAGGCACAGCCACTGAGCCCGGCACGGGGACCCAGCAGTCACCATGGTTTCGGAGGAGCTGTTGCCAAAGGGGTGGGCTCCCAGAATCCAACGTGCTGCCTACAGACAATGGCCTATTCAAAGACGCTCAAGGAAAAGATAATCGGACGATTATATCCACACGCTTCACAACGGCCCCTTCAAAGTGCTCCCTGAGCGTGCACACGGCACACGGGGGGGGTCCCATGATGCACACTGGGCACCTCGGAGAGGGTCACAGAACAACGCTGTTTTCACCACATGACAAAGTGTTCGGAAATGCACGCGATCATCTCCTTTCCTCCCCCGCCCCCCCACGCCCAGCAGCCAGTCCTGTGGACGCCTAAACACACCCGGCACCGTTTAAGAATCCACTCCAGAGTCACGCAACGGGGAGGCAAATGGGAACTAGAAGACATAAAAATTAGAAGAAGGGGCGAGAGGGGCAGGGAGTTCAGATTGTGGGTGTCCCCACCCCTGCCGAGGGCTGGGAAGGGCTCTGTCCAGCTCCCACCCACCGACCTCCCACACCTGGCTGGCCAGATGGGAGTCAGGAGTGTGGGCAAGGCAGGCCCAGCCACACCCCTCAGCTGTTCTCACTCACCGCCTTCAGGGGCAGAAAACCATGGATTCTTAACAAGCACCAGGGACCCCCAAGTTCTGGGCCAATCTGATTTGGTCATGTGAGTACTCCATCTCAGGTTCAGGGTGGTGCCGCAGAAGGAGCCTGCAGCTCAGAACCAGAGACCGAGGTTCAAGTCCAGACAGCTATTGAACTCCCTGAGCCTCAGTTTCCCTGCTGTAAACAGACATGCGATTACCTTGCATAGCTGTCTAATTGTGTGGGGAGGGCCATTACTGCAACTATCATTAATAATATACTCTTAATCATTAATGATCTCCATTATTGATATTAGTTATATTAATGAAGCCGATACTTATGCCCTGACCGGTGTGCCTCGCTAGGTTGGAGCATTTTCCTATAACCGGAAGGTTGCGGGTTTGATTCCCGGTCCGGGCACATGCAGGAGGCAACCAGCCAATGTTTCTCTCTCCCATCGAAGTTTCTCTCTCTGCAATGGAAAAAACGCCACACGGTGGTACCGCTCAGAGCCTGGGTGTGTCCTGACGTCACAGCCATCACGGGTTTAGCTACTGTGAGCACGGAACCCTTGCCAGAAGAGAGTCCCCCTCCCAGCGAGAGCAGACTGCCTCAAAGTGTGAGGCCAGCCCCCAGGCTGACCACTGTGCGCTCTGGCCACCCCTCACCCTCCAGCCACCTGCCTTCCCGGGCCGGTTTCCTCGTAGGTGTCTGCAGGGCTCAGAGATTCACACTGCAGGACACCCTGGCCCACAAGCGCAGGTCAAGTTTAAGTGTGTGACCAGTGCTCCAGATCAGCAGCCGACATCTCTTCTCTGTGGTTAACACCGAGGCAAGAAAAACACAGCGTCAGCCTTAACGGGAGGATCCGGCGCTCTGCCCAGAGCCACGGGCGTTTCGTGATGGCCCCAGATGGACATCGTGCAGTCCCCGGTCATGAGGATGAGGTGAGGGGCGTGCAGCCCTCACACAAGAAGAGGATTCGACGGCTATTACTTTCACTGGACAGCGCAGCCCAGCCATCGCCAGCACCGAGTGCCCAGGGACATCAGTCCGTCCATGCTGTTTACCACCTTCAAGGCCACGGGGCCACGCGGGGAGGGAAACGAGAGCAAATAAAAGAGTGAACACGACCCTGAAGGGGACTTGTCCACGGCTGCTAAACCCCGGCTCGGGCGTTGGCGGGTCCTGGAACCGCGGCTTATCCGGCCGTGACCTTTGGAGACTCTCCGACCCCTTTTTTTGCATCTGTGGAGCTCGATTTGAAAACTAAACAAAGCCACACTCAGAGATGAGCAACCACGCTGCCCTGGACCCCCTGAGATGGAAAAGGCTACGGCAGTGTCCCTGTGCCGCGGCCACCGTGTCCTCAGGGTTCCGGAGGAGCAAAGGGGTTGCACTGGTGAGGGCCCTGCAGTGGGTTTGGAGTGGAATGAGCTGGACGGGCTCCACGGGATCCAGGCCCCAGGCCGCCTGCCCGACCTGGCCTTTGCTCCCTGTCTCGTCTGCGTCTGCCGGGAGGAACCCCGCACCCTCAGGCAGCCTTTCTCTATGTGCAATGGAATGGCCTCTAAGAACGCAGAATTTTACGTTCTGACCCGCAGCCGCCCACAGGGTGGGCGGGGCAAGGGCTGGCACTTGGGTGACGTGCGCTGCAGGACGGGGGAGTTCGCATGGGGGACAGTGGCAGGCACCGCAGGGAAGGTACACACGTCCTCTGGAAGCGGTGGTCTCCGAGGGGGGCTCAGTAGAGAGAAGACCACTCCCCCGACAGCTCAAAATCCAAGTCCTGGACAGTCCGGCTTCTGGGACGCATCGGTCCCATCAGACCTGAGGACATAGGACCCGAGGGACAGTAATGGTGTGCAGACCTGGAGGGGCATGGCCGGCCTTTCTTAATGCAAACCTGGCCCAGACCGCAGCCCGCACATATCCACACCGACCCTTGCAGCCGGGCCAGGCCAGGCAACACCCGCCAGCCATCAGCCATCAGCCATCGGCAAGGCACCTTCCTTTCTCTGCGGCCCCTCCAGGTTCTCCCCCAACCCTGTGCCCATCGGTGGGCCCTGCCCCCCGCCCTGCCCTGCTGCCAGCCTGCCTCCAAATCCCGACTCCAGCCCTTTGGACAAGCACGGTGGATACTTACCCAGGGCTGCTCGGTCAGGGCACCACCCTCTGTGGGGTCAAATGCAGCAGTGAGCCCCTGGAAAGGCTCCAGCTGGTGCCCCGCGAATCGACACGGAACCCCTCCCAGCCCCCCACAGCCACATGGGGCTCGGGGCAGTGCTGGGACCAGGTGTCGGCTGGAGCAATGCTAACCCACCCCCAAGGTCACCGTCTCCTCCCTCAGGTTCTCTGCCTTCTAGCCTCTCCCACTGTTCCAACCCGCAGAGCTAAGGGACACGCTCCCACAGCCCTGGGCCTCGCGACTCCTGGCCGGGATGCTAGCTCCCAGAGGCCTGACCCCCCCTGCGTCCCTCACCTCCTTTCCGTCTCTCCTGCCACCGTGCTGCACCCCAGAAAGCCCGCAGGTCCTCGGCATCTCACACCCCCGGGCCTGCTCAGCCGGCACCCCGCTGCCCCACTTGGCTGTGCACCCCAAAGATCACATCGGGGACCCTCGGGTCTTCTCTGAACTCACGCAGGCTCCCCGCCCACCCTTGGGTCTCCCAGGTGCCCACACAGACAGGACCAGTGCTGGCCTGGCCATGGAGCCTGCGCACAGGTGCTCCCACGGGGAGGGCACTGGGGACTGAGTGTCTGCAGGGGCAAAAAGGGAGGCTTCCAAAGCCAGGCAGGGAGGCCAGTTGCGCAGGGCTGTCTGCGGCAGCGCAGGGGCCTCAGGTGGCTGGGGAAGGCGGGGAACAGGTCTGAGCCCTGGCCTCTCCATGGACACCCCCAGCTTCCCTCTCACCCTGAACCGCAGACATGGACTCTCAGAGCCTGGGGCTAGAATTCGGAAACTGTGATGTCATCCCACCCGCCGGCCCTTCCTGCCTCTCCCTGATCCTGGTGGCCACGTCCCTCCAGTCCCTGCGTCCGTGTCACCTGGCTTCTCTTTCGTCCCTCGTGGTCTCTTCCTACAAGGACTCACCCTGATGTGCTCTCCTCTCACCAAGCTGTTCTGAGAAAGGATCGCATTAAATATTTATGTTACTGGCACTCACGACTCTGAGAGTCGCCCGTCTCAAGCGGAGTTGGTGGATCCCACCCCGAGGGCTCTGCGTTGGGGCAGACAGCTCTGGAGCACACTGGAAGTGGCTGCACTGTCCCCGAACGCCTGGCCTGGGGGATGGACTCGCTGATCTCGCCCAGCGCTAGTCCCCCCGCCCACCCAACAGACACTGTGTGGCTCCTGGTCTCCTGGGGAGGGCCAGGTTCGATTTCCTGGCCTGGCCGCTCCATCAGGAGGTATGCCAGGGTCTCAGTGGGGTCTCGCCCTCCACTTCCTGCTTGAACACCATCAGGATGAGGCTGAGAGTCCGCCCGGGGAAAGGTCTCTGGCTCGGTCAAATCCAAGTGCTAATGTCCAAAGTGTGGGCCTCCTTCCCAGCAGGGGGACTGGGAGCTGCAAGCCACAGGCGGCAGCGCCTCCAGCTCCAGGCACCTGCCACTCTGCCCCCTGGCGCTTTACACCTGCCCAAGGAGGGAGGTGCCCTGTGCGCTCAGGCTCAGCTCTCATCGGTGGTCAGGGTCCCAGCAGAACTAATCCCCACGTGGTCCCGAGGGCTAGGTAGCCCTTGCGACCCCCGCCCACCCCCAGACTGAGCGCTTAAGACCTGGTATTGAACCTGCGGGGGGGGGTGAGGGGGGGACTGGATTCCGATCAGCCGCCCACGCCCAGGTCCTGGGTCGCTCTAGCTGAGGAGGGAAGTTTCAGAGGCTGAGGAGCCGCAGGTCAGCGCAGCCGCCTCCCGCCCCGCCCTCCCGGGCTGAAGTGCGCGGGGGTCCCCGCGTGTCCCTGGCTGCACGTGGCCAGGCCACCCTGCGGTCGTCCCCTGGGTCCTCCCAGCTCCCACTGCGCTGGCGGGGGAGGCGGGTGGGGCTCGGTGGTGTTTACCTGGAGCAGGAAGCCGGAGGGGGCGGGATGGGCGGGGTGCGCGCGGGCCTGGAGCAGTCAGTCACCGCTGCGCGCCAGTGAGGACGAGCCTCCTGCCCGGCGGCCCGAGTCCCTGACCCGGAAGGCGGCACCAAAGGCCCCAGGGACCCCGCGCGTGGGGCCCGGGCAGCGAGGAGGCGGCCTGAACCCTGCGCAGCCCTCGGCGTGGCAGGAGCGAGCGCATCGCGGTGGGTGACTTTCCTGGGGTCGGCCGCGCTTTGTCTCTGCGCGCTGAGAGCGGGGCGCCGGGACCGGAGTGCGGTATACAGGTGGCGGGCCAGGTGGGGACAGGTAGGGGCAGGTGGTGGCCCCGCGGCCTCCCTGGGCTCCATGGCTGGGTGTAGGCGCAGGTCTGGAGTCGAGGGTCTCCAGGCTGGGGCCGGGGTCGCCCAGGAGCACTTGGCCTGGGAGTGGCAGTGGGCTGGAGGGCAGGGTGGGAGGTGACCGGTGACTGGGACCACACTTCAGGAGTGCGGAGACTATGTTGGTGATGAACGGGCAGGAGGGCTCTGGGTCCCTAGGAGCTTAGAGGGCTTTCTAATTCTTCGCCTGGGGTGGAACGGACCACCCCCTTCCCTTTGGGCTGGCCCCCAGGAGGCAGTGACAAGCGACTGGCCTGGCTTCCGCCTTTGCTGCACCGGTCCAGGCTCGGCCGCACCACCTGCACCCACTTGCGCCCACCTGCCCGCCCTGGCATGGCCCCTCCTGGGCAGGAAGCCTCCCTGGGCCCAATGGCACGGAGGGGCAGCCCGAAGGTGTGGCATGCCTGCAGCCAGCGCAGGAGCCCAGGTGGCTCCGGGTCTGGCAACTGCCGGGGCAGCGCCTGGTGAACCTGAGGGTCTCCTCCATTCACCCAGCAGGGCACAGTGGGGAGTAGGGTTTGTTAAAAGGGTCAGTTTCTTTGGGGATCTCTGTGGGACGCTGGCAGGAAATGGGCGCGCTCTGGTTCCTGGTTCTCTGTGCGGCAGTTGCCACAATGTGAGTGAGAATCAACACCATGTGATCCTGTCTGCACCGCGGAAGTCACTGGCACAGCTGGGTGTGTGAGGGTGTATGCGTGGGGTGGGGGGGGGCGCTGTGATACCCACACAGGCTGCAGAGGGTTTCAGGGGAAGTGGACTTTGCCAGCGTGGGGGAAGGGGGCGCCTGTTTAAGACCTGTAGTTTGGGGAGAAGATTATAGCCTGCCAAGGTCAGGGAGACATTTTACAGATCCGCGGGGCCACCGTGTCTGGGCTCATTCCCCAACCACACCACAGGCTCCCGGTGGCTACCTTTGTGCGAGCTGGCCCCAGGCGGACAGAGCCAGGATGGGGGGGTGGCTGGGAAGAGGCAGCTCTTCCGGACGGGCCACCCCCCCCCCCC
>PVJI01018697.1:0-32753 GCA_004026765.1 Micronycteris hirsuta | reverse complement strand
GATTGATAACTTTTTTTCTTTTTTCTCTTTTTCAAATGTATTTCCATACCTTTTACAGTGAAATATATTTATTTAAAAACAAACATTAATCATGTACTCTTCTTTCACTGCTAAGTGCCTGATGATATTTGTATAATTATCTGGTAATAGACGAAATATTCTTCCTGGACTTCTAGTTAGTGGGGCTTTGTTCATGTAACAACTTCATTGAAAACTCTTGTATATCTCCTTGAAGCGTGCTTCAAGAAAAAAATACTCACTCACTATTAAAGTAGTTTATTAATGTCTATTCTAAAAACATTTGATGGTGTTCAAAGCATGCGGAACTGGAGGAATTTCACTCAAGGTACAGAAACAGCTCCACAGAGCAGTGATTTTCAGCTGTTTTCATCTCATGGCACACATAAACTAATTACTAAAATTCTGTGCCAGTCTGTTGCCGATCTGACAAAAAAAATAGGTATAATTTCTATTCAGTCACATCGAAAGGCCATTGTTGTGTTGGTTGTTGTCATTTTTTATATTTGACAACCTAAGGGAAAAGAGGTCAGTGCCTCTAACTAAACAGGTAGGTATTGCGTGTTTTAAAAATTCGTGCAGCACACTGACTGAAAATCACTGCCATGGAGCACTTGGGTCTCCGGTTGCAGCTTTTGAGTACAGCCACATCAGGGGGCTGGGGAGCATGGAATCCACTCTGTCCAGTATCAGAGAGTTCATAATTAGTGTTGGCATGACAGCTCAACATGATGCATTTAGGCTTCATGGGCTTCCCTGGACAGCCAATGCTCTGCTCTTATCGATAGGAAACTTCACACTACAGGGGATTTGGGGTGTCCCTTTGAAATCTTTGAGTATTGGTAGATTAAAATCAGTAGGTTTTTCTACTGCGGTTCTAAGATTGTATCACAGGCGAAGAACTGGTTGTTAACAGTTTCTTACTTGGATCCTATGTTTGTCTTTCTTGTTGAAAATGATAGTGTTTTTATAATCTCTAAAATAGAAAATCTTCTCTATACTTGGCATATTTTTTAAAAAGCGGTTGTTCATGTATTGTTTTTGTTGCCTTCTTAAAATGTCCAACTTAAAACCTTGTAGAAATTGACCAACCCCTTGTCTCTGCTCTTGACACTGATTTCTTTCAAAGTCTGACTCTGTTATTATAAAGAGATCTTCTAAAACCACCGACACTGTATAAATATTTCTATAGATCACCATGAGGTAGAGATGAAATATATTCATTTAACTTAAAATTTGAAATATTTCCTTCAAAATCATAGAAAATGGATGATGAAATAAGCAATAGATTTGTAATGTCATATTCTAACTTCTAGACAGGACTCTCTGTTTTTGCTTTATTTATAATATAATAAATATTCTTAGTCCCAAACCTCTCTGCTGGAAAAACTTATTTTGGGTCAAAGAAAACCTAAATTCCATGCCAAAGAGAACAGAGAGCCAGCCTTAAAGTTTGGAAACAAGTTTCACAAATTATAGATTTATTACTTAGATGAAAGGGAGTCAGAGCATGAACTGTAATAGGAAGGCGGCATATTGAAGAGCATGAAACTTCTGTTAGGAAAAAGCACATTTTGTTTCATTGAATGACACTGGCGGAAACGCAGGTAGAGGCAAGTAGGGAGCTTATTTGGGAAACACATGAAAGATTGCCTTGTATTCAAACAAAGAATGGGTCTATTCACGAGAATAATTCACTGCTAAATTAAATTGCTGAAAAATCTTGCTGGCCTGGTTTGCCATGCGGTAAATTTTCTTTTCATGGAGAAGTATAAAAGTCAGGCGAATTTTATCAAGAGAGAAGTGCTGGATTCCGTTGAACTGGCTTCTGGGAGGCTTGGCTGAACGTTAGGGTGGCTCCCTCCAGGACTGAAGACGATGTCATTTGAATAGCAAGTGGCACAACTCAGAAGGCCCGCACTCTGGCACTCTTTTTTTTTTTTTTTTGGAGGGGTGGGCGGGTAGGCACGGAGAAAAGAAGCAGAGAATTGCATAAACCATTGGAAGGAAGGGAGAAAATCCAGTATTTCTTTTCCACCTTTGAAGTTCTGCGTTTATGGTGTGTACTTAATCCAATAAGCACAATAATTGCAGGAACCTCTGAATTAAGAATCAAAAGTTTTTCATACAACCATGAAGGCTTTCAAAGAGGCTCTCAAACCTCTTTTAATTTCATGTATCCTGATGTTGACCTGAGGGCTCAGGGGAAAACACTACAACAGTAAAGGTATAATATTTGTCCCAAAGAAAATTTCAGGCTGTTTAGAGGTGCAAAACATACAGATGCCTAAGGTGTCAAACATTAGAAGTAATTTTTTTGAGTGCTCACTATACTCGAGTCACTGTTCATTTCTTTCTCACAACAGCCTCCCATTTCTATAGCATAGAAGTATGTCCAGAGGAACGGGGCGTGGAGTATGAGAATTGCCACAGGGGTATAGAATAGCTCCTATGCCATATAGAAAGAAGAAATCTACTAAAATGATCAAGAAAGGAAAATAGTTCAATGTGAAAGTCCCAAACAAAATGTATAAACATACCAGTGCTTAAAATAATGATGCCTGAACGTCTAGACCCAAATTGCCAGATCTCACGTTCTTCTTTGGCGTTTTTCTGTCACCTGTCTGCAAAATTTTATCCTTCAAACTGAAAACTCATTATCCTTGGATTCTGTGACACCCTGACTATCCTCCCATGTCTTGATTTTCCTGCATTTCCTCATTAACTGTCCTCCCCCAAGGCTCACAATCACAGAAACTCGCCAAGACTCGGGCCTCAGCTCTTCCCTCTCTGTATTCCGTCATAACATCCGTGTGCTCTCACACGTGGGACTATTTCCTTTCTGTCAGTGATGCTCGGTGTGAACCATTCACTCTGCCTCCGGGCCATGCTTGCCTGCATGGAGCCTAATTCATTATCAAGAGTATTACCATCTTTCCAATAACAAAGGTACAGAACCTCAGAGCTGTTACTACTGTTCCTTGCGTCTGCCTCATCTCGAGATAGCCAGACACCAAAATCTTCCTCTTTCTCATTACATCTTTTGATCCTGTTCCTTCCTTTCACTCTCACTGCTTCCACCCTAACCCAGCCTTTATTTCCTCATGTTGGCATTATCATAACGTTTTCTGAAATACTGCCTTGCCTTTCTCTTTAAAATATCTGCCATAATATAAACCAATATATCAGTTAAAACGTGACTTTGCCATGTCACAGTCCTCTCCTGTCTCCCCTACTCTCCCAGGCAAGGCCTGCAGCCTGTTAAGGGTCCTCCAGCCTGGCTCTAAATTTTATTTCTTCATTTTTCAATTAGTTTACTTTCAGTATTTTGTATTGGTTTCAAGGCTACAACATAGTGGTTAGGTAATCACATACTTTTCAAAGTGACCTTCCTGATATTTCCAGTACCCAACTGGCACCACGCATAGTTATCACAATATTCCCGACTATACCCCTATGCTGCACTTTATATCCCCAAGACTATTGGTAGTTACCAACGTGTACTTCTTAAGCTCTTCACCTTTTTCACTCCGTCTCACAAGCCCCCTCCCCTCTAGCAACCACCAGTCCACTGTCTGTGTCTATGAGTCTGTTTCAATTTTGTTTGTTCATTTATTTTTTTCTTTAGATTATTGCTCTCAACAGGGGTGCTCTTCCAGAGCTCAACTGGCCTGCTCTGAACATACCATAGCCAAGCCTCTGTGCCAGTGTTTCAGCTATACTGGCCTGTGATAGGACTTAATCAGCTTGGCCTTAAACATATGTCAGCATGCATTATTACTAAACATTTCACAGGTGTGGGGCATGTAGCATCATATGCACTTAAATTCTTTGTGGTTAAGGATGAGGCTGCATTTTTTCCAACACTCTTTTGTAGAGTCACGTAGCATTGTGCAGAAGCAAAGCATTTAATCAGTATTTTCTGGATGAATGGGTAATCTAGTGAGAAGCGTCCAGAAGCATAAGCCAGGTGCTGCTGAACACATTGCTGCGGTGAAACAGCATTGTCTCCGATTCCACGGACAGGCAGCAGCTTTTCTGCTTTGGCAACTGCTAAATTACTTTTATGGGGCAAAAGATTCCCTTTTGTTATGTTGGATTTATTAGGGTGACAACAGTTAATAAAACCATACAAGTTTCAAGTTACACAACTCAATAACACATCATCTGCTCACTGCATCGTGCACTCACCTCCCAAAGTCAAGTTTCTTTCTGCCACCATTTATCCCCTCTTCTCCCTCTTCCACCCCCCAGAACCCCCATCCACTCTGGCAATTACCATACTGTTGTCTGTGTCTATGTGTCTTTTTCTTAATCCCTCCCCCTGTTCACCCAGCCCCCTAACCCTCCTCTTTAACAGCTCTCAGTCCGTTTTCTGTATCCATGAGTGTTTCCATTTTGTTAGTTTATTTTGTTCGTTAGATTCCACATATGAGTGAAATCATATGGTATTTGTCTCTCTCTGACTGGCTTATTTCACTTAGCATAATGTTCTCCAGGTCCATCCATGTTTTTGAAAAAGGTAAGATTTCCTTCTTTTTTACAGCCAAGTACTATTTCATTGTGAAAATGTACCATGGCTTTTTTTATTCACTTATCTACTGATGGGCACTTGGACTGCTTCCAAATCTTGGCTGTTGTAAATAATGCTGCATTGAACATAGGGGTGTGTATATATATTCTTTCAAATTAGTGTTTGGGGTTCCTTCAGATTTATCCCCAGGAGTGGAATCACTGGGTTATGAAGCAGTTCCATCTCTTTTACTTTGCTGTGTGGCACCACAGCATACATAGTGAATAGCGGGCTTTTTTCTTAAGGAGCAGTCAAAGGAACATTGACATTTGATGCTCAGCCAATCTGTGTGTAGACTGTAACTGTGTTATGCTTGTTCTTGGACAAGACCTAGGCAATGAGACGCCCAGAAAGAACGTGAACCAATAGGGTAAGCAGGGTGCCGTTCTGAAACAGACTCTGTCCAGTGTTCTTCAGGTTCACATTTCCCACTTGGGTCTCCTTCTACAAATTACATTTCATTATAATTTTATGTAATTTATAGAATTTTATAAGATTTGTAAAGTTGTATACATTTATAGGAATTTTGTCTTCTGTAAATTATATAATTGCAACATAACTCGGAAACTGAAATATTAACAAGGACTTTTTTCCTGACTTCTTTTAAAACTGGCTATAAGAAGAGCTTGTTTCAGAAGCAAAAAGAAAAGTGCCTCCTCTTGTAGAGTAGTCATTTAATTATTTCACTGATCTTGGCTTAAATTGACATTTAAATGAACATTGCTTAAAGACAGAATATCAGTTGGCCCAGTTCTTCTGTTCTGGTAGTCATTTTTATACACATTAGACCACAGTCAGAGGGCGGGGTGGAGGGAGTGAAGTTATTGGAATATGATGGTAATATTAAAACTTGAAGTCCAAGTAAACACATCTAGGACGAGAGTTTTGTAAACTAAAACTGGCAGGAGATCACACGGTTTGGCTTCACATAAATCTGAAATATCTAAAACATTTCCATGTTTTTCCTCCTACGGTTTGGAATCACCATTGCTCATGCAAACCAGAAACAGACCAGGATATCTGACAAATCACTGTCTAGTCACTCTCTTTGAAGACATGGGAGCAACACAATAGAGTGCTGTATTGCTTTGGTATTAGATAGAACCCAAAGCTGGGGTTTTTTTTACTTTTAAATGTTGAGGGAGGGGTCACAAGGATATAGAAAAATAAAAAAACAGTAGGGAATGGAAAAGTTTTTTTAAGTTCTTATAAGACTGAAAGAAGAGGAGGGTGTCAGTATAAATACAAAGTAAGCTGTAAACAAAATCCAGTCCCTCGTCCGCACACTGCTTCCGCCAGAGTGCCAAAATTTCCCATGAAAAGGGCAATGGAGGCAGCAGTGGGGTTTCTGAAAACGTCATTCCTCATTATTCCTCAAGGCTTCTGGGACAAGTGGCTCCTTCTCACGGTGAGCCTGCCTTGATTTGAGTATTTACAAAATCAGTGCCAACCCCAAAACTGGGCACCGAGAAGAAGGTCAGAGTTAAGCAGTATCGGGTAGGGTGAGGTAAGGGACCAAGGAAATACAACTTCATTGCGAGTGGCACACCCGGCCCTTGGGGGACCAAGGACAATCCAAATAGAAGGTGTGGGAAAAGAAACAGTGTGGAGGGTCTTGGGAGCACAGCTCTAAGTTTCTCCTAGAAACTAAGACAATAATTATTGGAGAACGCGGGAGGGCTAACAAATGCAGGCATTCTAGAGATGAGAGAGGAAAGTTTCGGTTCTGAAAAAGGGAAAGGAATACTTTTTCTATTTTTTCCTCTCATATCAAGATTTGAATATTTCTTTTCAAATGATTTAACATTAGGTCATATTTTTCTTAGTTTTAGCTTCAGGTACTTTTCTGAAATTCCTTGCTGTATTTTTTATTGAATACTCATGGACAATAGTCATTCACTGGTGTGATGAAAACCAGAAAAAAAACCCAGACTTTTCCCCTTTATGTTTTGAAAAAATATACTAAACTACTTTGGTAAAGGTTATGAAATATGCCTTAATTTGACTTCTTTATTCATCTAATTGCAATTTCATATATCTGAATACTACATTACAAGATCTATCCAGTGAACAGTTGTTCTGTTCCTGTCTAAGAGCCAAATAGAAAAAAAATTAGTCTGTAACTTTACAGTTACAGATTTTCAAGTCCAAAATTTAGGGAACAAGTTTTACTAGCAGAAGATTCAGCTAACAGTCATCACTATAAAGTGTTTGTATACTTCAGAAAAAGCCATTGCCTAGAACATCCAGCCCAATTAGCCTTTTCAATTTTCTAAGCTCCTCTAGATATTTACTATTTTAAAATTGTTACTCATCCACACACGATTCAGTCTCTTTAAGAAAAAGAGAAACTGAGGCGACACTGACACAATCCGCTGGAGAACACTGATGACCCAAATCCATAGTCTGAGAACTGGTTAAAACGAAGTGGCCAACTCCAATTGCCCCGGGATACTCCTGAGCAGTTCATTTAAACATCATTAGTCTCTCCCTTCCCCGGCACACAATTCCATAGATTCCCCAAAGTCCTCCTCCCATTGCTGCTATCTTCACTCGACTGCTGACCTCGAAGAAAACAGAGATTGCTGAATGTGAATTCTCTCAACCTTTTCTCCCTCCACCTACAAAAAGGCCACATCCATATGCAACCCTGGCTCCTTCCCGTATCCTCTGAGATTGGCTCCATAAATAATGTCATCTTCCCTCGTATTTATTACTGCGATGAAAAAGTCAAAAACCCAACCGTGTCTCCTCCAGGCTTCCTTCCTTCCTGGCATTGCAGTGCTTCCAGAGGAGCCTGTGGTCCTGGCCTCCGTGTTGCTGCCCATACGTCTTCAGCTTACTACAGTACAGTTTTTGCCTCCGTTACTATTCAAATGTTTTTACAAAAGGTCACGGATGATGTCCAAATTGTTAAATCCATTGAACACTCTTCCACCTTAATCTCTCCTCTGTCCTCTGAAGATTTTTATTACAATCCACCTCTCTTTCTCTTCTTTTTTTGACCTACATGTAGCAACAACAGTCTCTTTGAGTTTTCCTTTTCCTTTGCCGATGAGTCTTTCTCTAATGACCTTGGTGTTCTTCTCTTTGTAGACCTGCACCCGACAAAGAGTTCTGAATGTGGGCCCAATGCGCCCTGAGAGAGCATGGCTCAGAGGGGAGCAGACCTCGGCCCTTTCGTCACATTCCTGAAGGACTCCGTGAGTCGGAAAAGAGTTAAATACTGCCTTAAATGCTAATGTTTCCAGGAAACAACTTCTGGTCTCCTCTTTGTGCTTCTGCTCTGTTCTTGGGGTATCATATCTGTTTCGGGACTTCAGTTCACACCTACCTGTCAGTGACCACCCATTTTTCTCCAGTTGATCCATTTTTCTGAGCTTCAGATATGTATTGACAGCCATCTGCCAGACATCCCCCCCTTGGATTTAACATCTCAGAACCAAACTCATTATCTTCCCAATGAACTGTCTTTATTTTTTTTTTTAATATGTATTCTTTCAGTTTTTTTCCTTTGCTTTTCTTGTTGACACTACTGCAGATGTCCCCATTTTCTCCCCCTTTGTCTCCCTCCTTCCAGCCTCCATCCCCCGCCCCCACCCCTGGGCATCACCACACTGTTGTCGGTGTCCTTGGGCTATGCATATGTGTTCTTCGGCTAATCTCTTCACCTTCTTTCATCTAGTTGCCGGCCCTCCTTCTTTAGATAGCACTGTATACCTGATCGCCCAAGACAGAAACTTGGCAGTCTTTCTAAATTTTCTTTCACCAAACATCTCCACAAACTCTCATTGATTTCTCACATCTGTTCTATTCTTTCCTTCCAACTGTTACTACCAAAATTCAGACATTTCTCCCCTGTGTTTCTTTAATTGTCCCTTAAAGTATCTCCCTGTTAACTCATGACCTCAAGATTTATCCCCTCCTTTTAGAAGTACAAATTGGTAGTTACAAAATAGTCATAGGGATGTAAAGTACAGCTTAGGGAATATAATCAATAATAGTGTAATAACTATATACAATTGTATGGTGCCAGGTGGATACTAGAAATATCGGGGGAGGGAGGACATTATGTAAAGTTTATAATTGTCTAACCATTTTGCTGTACACCTGAAACTAATACAAAACAATATTGAATATAAACTATAATTTAAAAATGAAAACATTTTTAAAAGATTTATCCCCTCCAACTTACACCATCATCCAGTTTTCTTCTTAAATGCCGGCTGGACCGTATCACTGCTTCCACCCTAATCACAGAGAAGAGTTTAGCTACAGCTGGTACCTGGCTCTGCCTGCCCACCTGCCTCGTCTCTCCCGTCTTCCCTCGCCTGTCTCTGGTCCGGCCCTGTCTCTGGTCCGGCCGCTGCACATATTGAGTCCGCCGAGCCGCCATGCTCGCTCATGAACCCTGCTCCTTACTCTGTGCCTGGAATGTCTACTCCCTGCGAAACTTACTTCCCTCTCCAGGCTCAGGTGAAATGTCACCTGTTTGTAAAGCTTTCTTGCACCACATGCTCCTTTCCTATACTTTTCCTTGTCTTTACTATTGTACTAAGAGTAACAATCTACTTGTCTGCTCCCATTAAACTTTCCTCTTGGAAGAGACTTTATCCTTATTTGAATCCCCAGTGACTAACATATTCTTTGTGGCTCAAAAACGATTTATAAAAAATGAATACAAGCTTTAAGTCAAATTAATCATATCCAAAAAAAAACCCCAATAAATCATGTCTTACCATGTTCAATCCAAGTTATAAAATTTCTGACATTAAATGAAAAAGAAATCCAAGTATACTTATGAAGCCTTGATTGACAGCAGCAGACACTGGGATCCCAAATACAGATCAGCAGGAAATGGGAGGTAATGGAGCCATGCATAGGAGACTAGGCTGGTCCTGAGCTGGCTCTCCACGGAGACAGCTAACCATCCAAATAACAACATCCACAGGCAGGGATGAATTGGGGTGGCATCTGGGCTACAGTCATACCAACTTGGCTTGAATTCTAATGCCACTACTTACTAGCTGGCCTTGGGCAAAGTCTTAGCCTCTTACTCATCTAACACATATGTATTGAGTGTGCCGGGTACTAGGCATTGTGTATGCCCACAAGGCCAAGGATGAGTAAAAACAGACCTAGTGTTTGTCCTTGTGGAAAAATCTGTCCGGCTTTCAGGCTGGGAGGAAGTTGATCATTAATCAAATAATTAAGACTATGTTAAAGTACTTCAGAGTAGAAGTATGCTGTAATTTGATTTAGCTTGGGGGTCAAGAATGGCACAGCCGAGGCCCATGTACTGAAGTTGAACAGGTGAAAGAAGAGGCAGTATTTTTACCACGAGAAAGGTCAGGTGTATTAGCTCTGACGGGACTTTGGCAAGCTTGAGGAACGGAAGAGAGGCCAGCACCAACCTGATAGCATTGCTGCAAGGATTAAAGTAAATAATGTGTAAAGTGGGTAGCAAACGCTGGCACGCAGGAAGCATGCAACAAATGGTAGTCATTACTAACGGGGCCGACACGCAAGGGGACAGCCGCTCTTCCTGGTGGGGTGTGGCAGCAGGAGTTTCTAGGCAGCGGGAGAAGCCGCAGGTAGAAAGGAAAGGGGCAGCCTGGGGATTTCTGGGTTCTGGGGCTGGAGGAGGGCGACCAAGGGGCTTCTCGCAGTCCTGAAGGCCGTCAGCCACGTGCTGTGTGTAGCGAGAGGAGTACAAAGGAAGAGCAGGGGCTGTGAAAACAGTCTAAAAAATGTTTTCCTTTTCTGCTGTTGCAGATGTGGGCCTATAGTTCAGGTTGCATATGGAGGCAAAGTTGCAATTATCTTATTTCTTTAGCTTTAAAACAAATTGGAAATGTCTTATCGAACTATGAATTTACAGGAAATTTAGAGGACAGAACAAAAAGTAAAACTACCCCACAAAGATGTAATCAGCAAAGTCCAGGCTGGGAGAAACCCTAGAGGCCACAGACCCAGTTTACTCAACAAAAGATTTGTAGGGATAAAAAAATGAGAGGTGGATACAGATGAAAAGAGACCTGAAAGACGCACCAACCAGTCCTAATGTGTGACCTCTCCTAGGTTCCCAGTCAAATGAACAGATCTCTTAAAATGTATCACATTTTTGAGAGATAGTTGGAACTTTAACTGGATAAGTGATTACATTTGGTAATGACTTTTTAGTAGTTTTGAGGTTTTTCTTATTTTTTATAGATACGGTAGAGTTTCTCAAAAACAGAGACTAAGACTCCTGTGGCACTCACCTGGCCTAACATTGCACTAGCAATATAAGCAGTGAATACTACTGTCTGAAACCAGTGCTTTTTAGGAAAACATACTATCTTTGTTTTCCTTCATTCATACTAGTTTTGCCCTTTGTCAGAAGTTTCGATAGCCATACCGGTAGGCGAATATGAGTGTTAGAAAACCTGTATAAATAATTGAACAAATATCTGGGGCTAAAGCACTCCAGCAAAAGGACTAGTTTGTGCCGAGTACCCAGGTGGGATGGTACCCGGAACGATCAGGAAATAGCAGGGAGGCCAGTGTGGCAAAACCTGAGCGTTCGGGGTTCAGCGTATCTGGCCGGAGGGGAAGCGCTGCCCTGTCACAGGCAAGTGGTCAGAGGCTCCGGTGGTGGAACCCAGGAAGGGGCCCGTAACAACAAGATCCACTTCTAAACATCCTCTGGGGCCGGAGTTAAACACTATAGGTGACACCAGTGCCCTGCCCCTGGTCTCTCTTTTCCGGGCCCCCTGCCTGCACAGCAGCCGTCTCGCCCCGGAGGGGCAGGAGGTGGTCTAGTGAGAAGCACAAACCCCGTTGCCTTCTAGGCTGCAGCGAATTGCGGGGAAGAGTTTAAACTATGAATAAAGATCAGAATTTTAACTGCTACCCAGAAGTGGATATTTTAATTGCCGAAATGAAAATAATCTCAGCACTAAAGTAATCAGGAGACATTGTATTATCTCTGGCTGACTAGAGAAATTCCAGCACCTGTGTGAGGATTCATCCAAAGGCCTGGGGCGAAAGGAGCCGCGTACCTGGCAGGGCTGCGGGGCTGTGTGAGGAAGACTGAGGCCTGCTCTGTGCGGCTATACACGGTGGCATTTTGCCGATTTGCTGTACAGCTTGCGGCCCCCAGACCCTTATTAGGATTTTAAGAGCCAAACAGGGGGCGACATATTTTCCACTGTAATGTTAGCCAACCTCACAGTCTTTCTATTTTGCCCACTTGAAACGTGCCAGAATATTAGGACAACTCTGAACTCGCCTTTATTACTTTTGAATTATTACATGTTACATGTAGTTTTCTCATTTCTAAGAATTATTTCTGTAAATGTTTTAGTACTCGCAATTCCCCTTCCTAGATGTAAACCTCGTTAATGACCATCACTCCCTTCCAAGAGCACAGTGAACGACAGCACTTCATAGTCACAGTAAACGGTTACGGGGCAGATGTGAGCAGAAACCATAGTTAGTCAGGCTGACTCGTTTTTTAAAAAGGCACATTAAAGCCGAATCAACTGTCACCTTTTAGTGATGACTGTCGATCTGATGTGATGAGAGAAAGTCCACACACGTGGACGGGTGGACTCAGCTCCCGGATGGTCTGGGACATCGTTAACTCCTACAGACTGAAGCTGCTGCTGGTTCGGACTTCTAAGCCTTTGTTCTCGGGGCTCAGAGGACAGCTTTGAAGTTCAGGATAAAGCTCTTCTAACACACCATTACCAAAGAATAACCTTTTGATTATGATCTCATGAAAGTATAATCAATAACTTACATAAGTTAAAACCATGGCAAACAGTGATGGTCCTGTAATTGGACCTTTATGAATTCCATATGTAACAATCTCTGTATTAGCTAGCAGTCTTGCATAATACATATATCTCTTCCCCAAACATAGCCGTTGAACTTTCTTAAAAGGCTATGAAACTTTTCACAGCTACTGTCAGCCTTGAACTGCTCAGGCCCCTAAGCTAGGGTGTGGGTGCCTAATGGGCAGGATTTTTGGAAAGCTTAAAAGGATAAATATTTCCCCCAAATCCATTAAACACTCATTTGTGTAAAGCAATTTAATCAAAGCCAGTAACTTTTTATTTAATTGCATGGCCTGTAAGCTTTAAAAAATATATCAAGGAAAAGACTTTTCTAACAAATCATTGTTAACATAAGTGGAAAATATGCTCACTGAGCAAAGGCTTGTCTCCTGTAAAGTTCTCAGATGACTGGGGCTTGATGAGGAAGCCCTCATGTCGTTATCTCTGTCACCTAAAATTTATACTTACTTCTCTCTCCCTCCCTCCCTCCCTCCTTCCCTCAGTTAAATTATATTATTACTCAATTTAAAATGTAGGGTTTTCATGTGACTTAATTGGCTTCACTTTGGGAAGGAGGGCAATAAGCTTATGAGAGAATATTTGGAAAGTGAAGTACCGAACCCAGACCCACAGCAGTTCAGAACAAAACAAAACAACAACAACAAAACAAAAACAAAAACAAACCAGAGTTTTCTGATCTAAGAGGACAAGGAAATCTGAATTGAAGGAACACTAAATGAGAGAATAAAAGATATCCAAAAACGATTAGTCCCATCTTTCCGGACTAAATATCCAATCTTTAAAGTGAAGGGAGACAAAGCCAAAACCGATGCATCATGAAGGGCGCATCACAGGAGTTGTGTTTGCATTCCGGCCTCCACCCCCGCCCCCACCCCAGTGTCGCCTGATTCGGTTTTGTTACCTGTTATCATGATTTCTTTTCTTTTGGAACGTATTTAAGTTGCCAAAGCTAACTTCCAGCATATTTATATGCCTTTAGATTTCATAGTTCAAAATACCACTGCTAGAGTAATCTTTGTGAGGCTGCTGCCACTACATAGAACTTCTTCCCCTGAAAATATGTTGCTAGTTTTCAAATTAACGTTTTCAGGACTGACTCACCTCATTCATTGTGCCCATTTACATAATGATGTAGTATTTAGCCCCATATCTCCTCTATTTGATTATAATTCCTAAAGGCAGAGACATCTACATTGGTAAATAACAATTTACCAATTTTCAATTTTCCAATTTTGTTTTATAAAAGTAATCTCAAATGTCTTGCACACACACAAAAGAAGGGACGATCAAAGAAGACCAGTAACACCAATGGGGAATCCAGCAACACCAAGGATCAGGCTTCTAACGTCTTCAGTTTGACTGTTGTTTAAAAAATATCAGTAAACTGGTTTTGGTCCCAAGCTGTGGCAGAGGTTAACAGGCCATAGAGAGGAAAGGAAAGAGACCAATGGGAAAACTGGACGTGTGCAAATCAGCAGGGCTGATAGGATCTGAACTGTGATTTGTGTGAATGTGTGACGCTAAAAGGCACTGAGAACTGGGTCTCCTGTATTCGCCTTTTGTGTGCGTGTGGATGTGTAAATAAGAAAGATGGCTCTGGAAATTATAGGCCAGACAGCATCAGCATCTGTTTTCACGGCTCCTTTAAAACCCAGAAGAACAACCTGCACATCAACATCCAGCCACAAACACAAGCAGTGCCCGGCTACGCTGTTCTCCCTCGAAAGAGAGGACAGAAAGCAAAAGAGTTGACCTCTATTTCAAAATAACTATTGATTGATTCCTTCCCTCAGTGAGGGAGTCCAGTCTTTACCATTCCAATCGATTTAAGAGCCACATCCAGCCCTGGCCAGGTGGCTCAGTCGGTTGGAGCATCATCCTATACACCAAAAGGTTGGGGGTTCAATTCCTGGTCGGGGCACGTGCCTTGGCTGCAGGTTCAATCCCTGTTGGAGCACACAGGGGAGCCAACTGATAGATGTTTCTCTCTCTTTCTCTCTCTCCCTTCCCCTCTCTCTAAAATCAATAAACATATTTTTAAAGAATAATAACAGCCACACCCAAAGCATAAGCCTGTGTCAGCCTGGTATACATACTGTGTGGTGTTTCATTCAGATTGTTCTTGGACACCAGTCTACTAGATATTCTTATTAGTGACTTTCATAAACAAACTATGAAGGTGCTCACAAAAGCTATAGGCTCTTAAACTAATTAGGTTTTAATACTCTGAAAATTCTTAACCAATTAATTCTGACAACATTAAAACTAAAATAAAATTTTCGGGCTCAAAAAACCAACTACATAATGGGTTGCATACTAGGAAGCATAAAAGGGGCCACTGAGATGGAGCAAATCAGATTTGGAAAATCATATTTTACCATAAACTGAATATGAGTTAGCAATTTTATACTATGTGGGAAAAGTCAACTTGATTATGAAACTTGCGTGTAAAATTCTTCATGCCATGCATTAGATACAATACTAGTATTTATTTTAAATAATATGAGTGAATTAGGATTCAGAAAAGCATATCAAAGTTTATGAAAACCATTTAAAAAGTCTAACAAAGGAGTGTTTTTGAAAATTAAGTATTCAGATTGATCACTTTTCCAAGTTCATTGTTGTCTCTAGTTCTTAACGGGTTTCTTTTCATTTCTACATATTATTCTGAAAAACTAGTACCGCTTTGCTATAAATGAAATTTGGCTATTGTTCTCAAGTCCTGAAAAGTATATTGAAAAGAAATAAGATTCCACTGTAGCAAGGATGATTCTGGATGGAGATAAAGAGTGGGCCATCAAAATGCTAAAACACCAGAGGCCAAAGCGACTGTTTGGAGGCTTACAGAAAGCCTTCTAAGGTCTGTCCCAATGCTTCCTGTTAGGTGCAGAGATGCCTCCCCGCTCTGCGAATCTATGGTTGACCTTAAAAGACTCTTGCTGTTTCTGTTTTGTTTTGTCCATTTGTTCATTTTGGTTTTGAAAAAAAAAAAACTGATGGTTGCCAGAGTGGAGGGCAGTGGGGAATTGGCAAAAAGGTGAGGGAGACTGAGAGGCACAAACTTCTAGTTATAAAATAAATAAGTCATGGGGACATAAAGTACAACATAGAGAATGTAGTCAATAATATAATAACTTCGTATGGTGTCAGGTGGTTACTAGACTTATCATGGTGATCACTTTGTAAAGTATATAGTAGTCAAATCACTGTATGGTAACACCTGAAAAATAATACAATGCTGTATGTCAACTGTGATTTTTAAAAAGAAGACTTGCCTTCATAAGTAGCCTCCCCCTCAGCATTCCCTCCCCTCTCCTTTTGCTTTGGACCAGTACACTGTCCGCTTCTTTTTCTACTTTTTTCCAATCCCAAGCTTTATCATTTGTTCCAAAAAGTCAAATCCTTCTTTAGCAGTTATTTCTAAATTATCTCACTGCCGGACAGTATGCATTTCCATAAAACTCTTTCTTTCTTAAAATTTTACTTTTCAATTACAGTTTACATTCAATATTATTTTGTATTCCTTTCAGGTATACAGCATAGTGGTTAGACAATCATGTACTTTACAAAGTAATTCCCTCCCAATATTTCAAGTGCCCACCCAGCACCATACATAGTTATCGCAATGTTATTGACTATATTCCCTATGCTGTACTTTACATCCCATGACTATTTTGTGACTACAAATTTGTCACAAAATACTATTAATCCCTTACTTCTTTACCCAGTCCCCAACCTGCCTCCCCACTGACGATCTGGCATTCATCAGTCTGATCACTGTATCTATGAGTCTGTTTCTGTTTTGTTTGTTTATTTGCTCTTTAGATTCCACATGTAAGTAAAATCATACCCTTTTCTCCACATCCTTGCCAACACTTGTTGTTTGTTGATTTATTGCTGATTTTCCCATCAGCCTTTTTTAGACTCAACTTGGAATTATCTCTCATTTATTTCTGTCTTTAGTGTTTGCCCTCAATTTTTCTTTTGTGCCACATTACCCATATCACTTGGGTGAAATTATTAAAAGAAAATAAAGTAATAGAAGTTCTAGTACCATGGGTGAAAATCACATTTATTAAATGAAAGAAGGAAAGAAGGGAGAGGTGTTATAATTCTAGGATTGGTGTATTCTAAGGGAAAGAACTCATCTCCAGGAAAGAGCCAACATTCTGAAATGAATTAAGAGAACAACAGAACATAAGGTTTAACACGTGTACTAATATAATGCCTTTCTTCCTCCATGAAGAGTGGATAAAAGAAAAAGCCAATCTTGAACCTCACTCTTAGAAACAGGTTAGCGCAGGGTCAGGCCAACTTTTCAAAGTTATGTAAAAACAGTGTTATTTTAAAAGATATATATTACCTGACTATTAAACACTTTCCAAGTCTTATTGAAAAATCTGTATGTATGAGGTCTGTCCAAAAGGTACCCAGCCTTGTAATATGAAAAAGAGACATGTACTGAAGAAGATACAAGATGCAAGAAACATTGTAGATAGGACAATGATACCTCAGTTCCGTTCAAACTAGGCACCTTGGGACCTCACACAGTTCTCCCAATTGCCATTAGCTGCCCCGTCATATTTTCCTGAATCTCATTGATGGTCTAAAATCTCTTCCCTTTCAAAGGTGATTTCAGTTTTTGGAAAAGCCAGAAGTCACAGGCACAAAACCTGGGCTGTACAGGGGGCTGAGTCACCTGGGTGATTCGATGTTTTGCTAAAAAACTGAGACGTGATACATGAGTGGGCACATTGTCATGATGAAGCTGCCAATCACCAGTTGCCCATAGCTGCAGCCTTCTAAATCATCAAAATAGTTTCCATGGAGGAATGTTCAAACTTAATGCAAAATTTGATGCAGATTCATTGCTCTACTCACTCAGTCATTTTGAATGTGACAGCCATACAGCACACATGCTCACTCAAGGGCGTCTAACCACCCCCACTGACTAGTACAGTGAAGTCGTCATTGTTCACCCATGTGCGTTCCAGTCCACTCTCCTTGGCTGCCAGGTTACACTGATATCGTGCAAACCATTCTCATTATATTCATTATATTAACAATGGCTGGAATTTTTTTAGGCAGACCTCATATAGTTCCTTTTGATGCTTCTGGAATTTCTACAATAAGGGATCTCAGAGAGCTCTGTAAACAAATCAGTCTTCACAAAGGCCTTCTAAGGTATATTGGCAAAACAAAACACTTTACAGCTGGAAAAATTTTAAATCATGAGGGGAAACTGTAGGCCAGGGAGATTAAGTTATATTTCCAAGTCCTATCCATCAGGACTGGCTCAGCATGCCTTCCATGATATCATACTGCCACCCTCCCAACCATTTCCATTATATTAATGTTGAAATTAAAGAGAAAAAAACCTAACACTGACATTAGGCTGAGACTGGGGGACCACCATTGTTAAATATTTGCCATGTCCTGGTCACTCACTGGGTGAAATGTGTCATATAGCCAGACCTGAGCAGTGCTGGTCATGAGCCCATCCAGCTATCACCTCAAAAGTGAACATTAAAGTGTGTGCGTGTGTTTATTGAACTGGAGAACAGACTTCCTCATACTCTGGGAGAAAAAATGCAGGCGATTCTTTCCTTCCACGTTCATGGAACTGTTGAATCGTGATGTTGTAATGTTGTTTTGGACTAAAACCAGGTATAAAGCTCTGCTCTGGCTGTCGAAAGGTATGGGCTCTTTTGCCAGCTCTATTGCTAGCTCTCTCAGTGAGCCTCAGAAAGTTTGTCATCATCTCAGGTCCTCGGATTTCCCATTTTAAAAAGCAGGTGGTTGAAGGAATCTTTAAGATCCCTCCCATTCTAAGAGTTTATGATTGTAAGTGAAGGCAGCCCCTGAAATATCCAACCAAGATTTTACACAAGGTCCCAAGTATTTGTGAAGAATACAGTTCATTCTGCATTGATAACTAGGTAGACAGACAGGCTCAGTAAAGAGTTAGTTCTCAATGGTAAAATCTCAGTGTATTAGTTCTGTGCTCTTAGTGATCCAAAATCTAATGAATAATCATCTCAGAAACATATGCAAAACCAGGAAATTTGCTACACAGACATCCTTGGGTACTCATTTTTACATTTATCAATTTCTGATATTTTCAAAATACACAGATACATTTTAATAACCAGTGGACGTGATCACTTAAGAGTGAGCCACGGTATGGTTTGAGAATGCCTCCCTCCGCTAGACCGCCTCTTTCCCTTCTGTTTTCCTTGTGTTCATTCACCACAGGAGACTTTGCTCAAAGAAGCACACGAGGGCCCCGTCTTTGAAGTGGCTGCAGAAGATGCTCTGCAGTGGAGAAGCCAACAGTTTATAAACAATAATGTGTGTCTACCTACCAGGCTCTTTTTACCCCAGAAACATTTTATTCCACAGAGAGCAAAGGCAGCATAGAGAACAGACACTTCAAAGGCTAGCATGTGGAGTATTTACTTAGATATTCAGACTGCTGGTTCAAGGGAAACCAGTGCTTAGGGTGCCTGAGTACTTTCTCTTAAAGACTTCCCTATATCTATATACTCTTTCCCTTTCTTCCACTCTGGGTGCTCTGATTAAACAAACGAAATTGTTTTTCCTTTTATGGACCACCCCTAAAAATATATTTGGTCAGAGTTCTCTTATTTTGATAATGTAGCAAATACAACATTCTTCCTCTTAGAAAGTGCTATGTCCTCGCCACTGAGAACAGTAACTCTCTACTTGCTAATCCCTGTCTGCCTTGCCCCTATGAAAACTGAGGAAATTATTCTACTGAGTGCTGAGAAAATAAATTACTTAACATATGTTAAAAATTAGAGAATATGTGTACAAAATGTTCCAATCACTGTTATTTAAAAATAGTTCTGGATAAATGCACATCTGCATATGTGCAGAGAAGCTCATATAAATATTTAATAATATTCACTTAAAATTAGTAGAAAGTTTCCTTGCTATGTTAAAAAGAATTACCTGTTGTAAGTTTTTAAAAGGACCCATTAATTTTGCATTTGTAGGCTAGAAGTATAATTTATCATTAATATTTATCTGAAGAGTCCTATGTTCACAATTACTAATCATCCTTATGCAGAACTTTTTCCCATGATGGACCTTAACATCCCAGTATGGAAAGGGAGAAGAGTCACTTACTGATCCCCCACTGCCCCCTACAGTATGAAGTTCCCACTGAGATAAACCTGTCAGAACTTAAAATGCAGGCGCAAATTGACAAGCATCAGTAAAGGAAAGTTGGAAAGTTTCATTTGGAGGCTTAAAAATAAACCACACAAGAATACTAAAAAGGCCATCCGTGCACATTCTGCTGGGAGTATGGAGTAGCTGTTACAAGCCGTTCAGCAGCAACGCCTGTGCCAAGAGCCTGTACAATGACCAGACGCTTTGACTCAGAAATTCCGCTTGTGGAACTCAGTCCTAAGGAAGTAGTAACCCTAATATGGAAAAAGTTTTATGCATCAAGTTGCTATTCACAGTATTATTTATAACAGTGATAAATTATCTAACGACATCATCTAAATAAGAGAATGTTTACATAAACTACAGAATATTGTGCAACTGTTAAAAAATCATTTATAGAATATGTAATAACATGGGAAACCGCCCCACTGTCTTTAAGCAAACAACAAACAAAAAAGGACAGAAATTGTTAGTTCAATGGAAAAATACTAGATGGAAAAACACCAAAATATTAAAGTTTTCTTACATGAGTTAACTATACATTCTGCTTTCTCTTTTTCTTTATTTTTCAAAAAGTTTTAGAGGGTATACTAGTTTATGATGGAAAAAAGTAATGAACTTAAAATGAAACTCTGTAAGGATTCATAAAAAGAAATAGTTATACCCAGGAAATTAAGCATTGCAAACTCTAATGAAGTCCAGTTTATGTTCCTGAGTAAGTAATGGGTCTCACAAGTCATAATTACTACAAAGACAGCCTGAAATGTGAAAAACCTCAATTTGCAACAGAGAGACAAAATCTGAGTTGATTCCTCAGTTCTCTGTAAAGAGCCATGCCAGGAATAACTGTTTTAAGTATCTACAAAGGAGCTACTATTTAGAGAAGGCCTTGAATGGTAAATATTAATAACATAGCCATCCTGTTTACCTGCCGCAGAGTGTAACTCCTAAAGTCAGTTTACTTCAAATTGAATGGACTGAAAACAACCTAATAGGAAAACCAGATAAAAGTTGTGTAAGATAGATTTTTAATAGCTTTTATTAGTATTATTCAGGCCAACAGTATTTTGAAAAGTTAATTCTGCACAAAGTTTTTTAATTTTTTTGGTACAATTAACCCCCTTGTCCAGGCCATTTTTCTTTCTGTGATTTGAATTCCAACACAAAACCAAGAAAATGGGGGAAATCATAATGACTAATAATAAATCACAGACCTTTTAAAGCCAAAGGAACCCCCGTATTTTACAGATGAGAAAGAAAATGAAATACTTTTCTGAGGTCCCAAATAGATGGTGTGGGAGCCGGGGCGGAAGCCAGGTCTCAGGGCCAGCTCAGTGTGACACTGAGTTCAGAGAGAGGGATGCCGTCTCTCTGAGAGTGGAATGTGGGGGTCCTGCCAGCAGACTCCCAGGCCTGCACTGGGGCACACTCCCCTTCTTCGACCTCATGGCTCCCACTTACCATGAACAGCTCATTAACACAAAGGGAAGAAAAGGCCCTACTTTCTGAGTGTCTACTATGTGTCAAGTACTTTGTAGATGTTATATAACTGCATTTTGCTGCTGGTGTAAACAGCAAATTAATTATTTCCTTTTAGTACTTGAAGAAACCAAGGCCCCCCAAGAGTTTAAGTTGATCAAAATTTGACCTCATACTCCATTTGCCTCTTTGATAATAAGTTCTCCCACTGTTAGGCAGTGAAGAGATAAAATACAGTATATTAGCCAGAATTCTCCAGAGGAAAAGAACCAGTAGGATAGATAGATCAATAGATAGATAGATAGATAGATAGATAGATAGATAGATAGATAGATAGACAGACAGACAGACAGACAGACAGACAGACAGACAGGTAGATAAATAGGTGTATTACAAGGAATTGCTTCATGTGATTATGGAGGCTGACAGATCCCAAGGTCTGTAGTTGGCAATCCAGAGACTGAGAGCCAGTGGTGTAGTTTGATCAGCATCCAAAGGCCTGAGAACAAGGAGAGCCAATGGTGTAAGTTCCGGTTTGGGAGCAGGCAGGCTCAGGCCCCAGAGCCAGAGCCAGTGTTTCAGTTTGCAGGCAATCAGACAAAAGTTCTCACTTATTCCTGGGAGGGTCTGCCTTTTTGTTCTATTCAGGCCTTCAACTGATTGGATGAGGCCCACCCAAGTCAAATGTTAATTCATCCAAAATGCCTTCACAGATCCATCAAGAATAATGTTTGACCAAATGTCTGGACACCCTGTGGTCCATGCAAGTTGACACACAAAATTACCTATCACACATCGTGTTCTTCAGTATGATCTGGGCCTGGACTAGGGAGAGGCAAGCAAGGCGACCAGAGCACAGATTTACAGAGGCGCCCACTCCTTGGTTCACTCAGGTACCCTGAGTGCTTCATTAGTCTCACCTAGCCCTGGCCCGTGTCCTGCTCCAAAGGGAAGATTTGGTCACCTCTCTTAACTTGAAGTGTTTTATACTTGGAAAAACTTTCTCCAATCATGTAAATACCATTCCAGAAGAGTTTGGGATATGCACAATTTCTCAAGGAATTGATGACAAAAAAATACCTTGAAATACCAAATATGAAAACAAACTAAGGGTAATTATTACTATGCTTACTATGCAATGGAATGGTAATCTATTTATATTTTCCACTGAAAGTTTCCTTATAATTTAAATAGTATTTGTTGAATGGGCCCTTATTTATTTTTATTGAAAGGCAAAATCATTTCCATAAAATCACAAACACAAAAATCTTTTGTGCATTACAGAAAAATGTACAGCTATTAAAGATCAGCTTTGAGTTATTTTACTTTTGGCAAATGGCCACTCTCTGCAAATTATACAGTTATTCCTCGTATTTAGTTATCTATAGTTTCATTAATGCATGATTTTTCGCAGTTATTGTGAGGACTAAATGAACCTTATGAGACAATATAAATGAAAGCATGTTTTAAATTATTAAGTGCAATACATAAAGGTGTCACTGATATTAGCAGAATATAGGACAACTCTTACTTCAGTTTAGGAGAGTTGTACCAGTTTATACTCTCTCCCTCAGTTTATGAGTAAATGGTCCCTCAAATCCTAGGTAATATAGGGCATGCAATGATAACTCCAGACTCAAGTCAGCAGATATCTAAGAAATCAGGTAAGTTTAGTGATCCAACTTTGGGAGCCAAAGACATTCAGCCAGTCTGGAGTCAAGTAGATTTTTGTATTAGTTCTACCTGTCTTCTGAACTTGACTTGGATGATTTGATATTTATCTTATAAGGTGGGACTCTCTAAATGAAACTCATCTTTTAAAATTGATTTGGAAACTTCTGGTCAAGATGCCCCCATAGGAAGACATGGCTCGCCTCTTCGCACACCCATATCAAAATTAAAACTAAAATACAAAACAACCATCACTCAGAACCATCATAAATCAAGTTGAATGGAAGTCTGATAACTACAGAATTAAAGAAACGACATCCATCCAGACTGGTAGGAGGGGACTGACTGCAGGCCTACTACATTAGGCCATGCTACCAAGACACAGAGTCAAAGCAGCTCTACCTAATACATAGAAACAAACACAGGGAGGCTGCCAAAATGAGGAGGAAAAGAATAATGGCCCAAATGTAAGAACAGATCAAAAAGAGAAAGAGCTAAATGAAATGGAGATAAGCAATGCAGAATTCAATGAAATGGAGATAAGACATGCAGAATTCAAAACACTGGTTGTAAGGATGCTCAAGGAACTTAGTGAGGACCTCAACAGCCTAGAAAAGTTCCAGTAGAAATGAAGGATACACTAATTGAAATAAAGAACAATTAATAGTAGAATCAACAATAGAGTGGATGAAGTTGAGTAGAAATAACAGTAGAGTGGATGAAGCCGAGAATCAAATTAATGATTTGGAACATAAGGAAACAAAAACAACTGACCAGAACAACAAAAAGACAAAAGAATCCCCCCCAAATGAGGATAGTATAAGCAGCCTCTGGAACAACTTCAGGCGTTCCAACATTTGCATCATAGGGGTGCCAGAAGGAGAAAAGGAAGAGAAAGAAATTGAAAATTACCCGAAAAAATAATGAAAAGAAACTTCCCTAATTTGGTGAAGGAAATAGACATACAAGTCCAGGAAGCACGGAGAGTCCCAAACAAGATGGATGCAAAGAGGCTCACTCCAAGACACATCATAATTAAAATGCTAAAGGTGAAAGATAGAGAATCCTAAAAGCAGCAAGAGAAAAGAAGTTAGTTACCTAGAGGGGAGTTCCCATAAGACTGTCAGCTGATTTCTCTAAAGAAAGTTTGCAGGCTAGGAGGTATTGGTAAGAAATATTCAATGCCATGGACACCAGAGACCTACAGCCAAGATTGCTCTATCCAGGAAAGTTATCCTTTAGCATGGAAGGGCAGATAAAGAGCTTCCCAGACAAGAAAAAACTAAAGGAGTTCATCATCACCAAACCATTATTATATGCAATGTTAAAGGGACTTATTAAAGAAAAAGAAGATCAAAACTATGAACAATAAAATGGCAGAAATACATATCTATCACAATCGAATCTAAAAAACAAACTAAACAAGAAGAACAGAGACAGAATCATGGATATGGAAAATGTTTTTTATGGTTGCCAGTTGGGAGTTGGGTGCAGGGAAATGAGTGAAGAGGTGAGGGGATTAAGAAGTACAAATAGGTCATTACAGAATAGCCATGAGGATGTAGAGTATAGGAAATGGAGTAGCCAAAGAACTTATATGCATGACCCATGGATGTGAACAATGGTTGGGGGATTGCCTGAGAGAGTGGAGGGTGCTGGGTAGAGGAGGACAAAGGGAGAAAAATAAGGACAACTGTAATAGCGTCATCAATAAAATATAATTAAAAAATAAAATAAAATAAAATTGATTTGGATAGCCCTGACTGGTGTGGCTCAGTTTGTTGGGTGTTGTCCCGCAATCTGAAAGGTTGCCAGTTTGATTCCTGGTCAAGGCACATGTCTGACTGCAGGCCAGGTCCCCAGTTAGGGGAGTGCCAGAGGCAACAGAGATGGATGTGTCTCTTGCACATTGATGTTTTCCTCTCTTCATCCCTTCCCCTCGCTCTAAAAATAAATAAACAAAAATCTTTAAAAAAATGATTTGGATAGACAGTTGGCTACTCTTTTATAACCTAGAAGTGAAATAATATGCATGCAACTGCCAGGGTTCACACCCAGGCTCTGCAGGGACTAAGGTGTGAACTTGGGCAAGTTAATTTCTCTGCATCTCAGTCTTCTTACATGTTTTAGTGGAGATAAAAATAGTACCCTCAACTCATAGAATTGGTCCAAATATTAAATGAGATCATCTATGTAAATTAGTGAGAAGAACCACTGGCACACAGTAGATGCCCAGTAAGTGTCAGTTCTTATTACGCTAAATCACATGAAATTCACCATTTCGACATACTAAAAATGTCCATTTCAAGTGAGTCAGCCTAATATTTATTAAAGCCATGCTATTTGAACCTCCTCAAACAATGTAAGCTCATATTGGTCAGGGTCTGCAGTATGCATGAAATAAAATGTCTAAATAATGTAGATGCAGGTTCAGGAAAATCTTGATTTCAAAGAGTTCAAGCTGCAGTTTCATCATGGATTCTGGAGTCAGACAACCTGAGTTTAAACCCTGGCTCCACTGCCTATTAGTTGTGGGACCTTAGGCAAGTTGCTTAACCTTTTTGTGACCCCATTGCTATTTTTGTAAAATGGGAGTATGAGTAGTGCTTATCTCAAAGGGCTGTTCTGAGGATTAAACTAGATAATGATGAAAAGTGATTAACACAATGACTGGCAAACTGAATGTACTTAATAAGTGTTAGCTATTTTCCTCTTCTTATTTTTTTTTAATTTTCTCCCCCTTTTTCTTCCCCTTGTTCTTTACCACGTGGGACTTATAGACCAAAAACTGACTTCACAATTCTAGAAGTAAGAAAGTTAATCTCTAATGTAGCAATGAACTCTTTTCTTATCAGAGTATAAAAAGGAAAGAACTAGTAAATTTCATCTCTGACAATTTTATACTTTTGGTAAGTATTTAGGAGTCAAGGTTGAAGAAATACGAAACTGTTAAGTGAAGTAGCTGAGGAAACTGGGGCGGCTGGAACAGCGAAAAGACAAAGTGAAGGGGATGTGAGCTGTCCTCAAACGCCTGTGGGCTGGCTACCAATCAGAAAGAGGTTAAAGCACACTCCCACTGGCCCCAGTGGTCAGGGGAGGATGCAGGCCGGCAATTACAGACGTGACTGGGCATTCCCGTGGGTGTTGATTGGGATTTGGGTTTCAGCTGTGTCTCTGGTGGGGTCCTGGGGACCTGCTAATAGGGCACTTGTTTATGCAGTTGCCCAGTGACTAAGCAGATGGGAGGCAGAGATGCGCATTTGTACTGAGGGATTCTACGTCCTGGCCCTAAGGACGAGGCCTGATTTCTATGGGACATGGGCTGCGAGAAGTTAATGTTGATGTCTTCGGTAGGAATCAGGGTCGTAAGCCATGCTGTTTTAGGTACCAAGTGACAAAGTTCATGCCAAACTGAGGTAAGGGCTAGACTGCTCATTTCTGCACAGAACAAGCTGCTCTGAGGCCACAGGCCTGTGGAGAATGCAGACTAGCTCAGCTCTTTGAGTCTTTACAGCGTAGGAGCATGGAGAGGCTGCACTTGGACCTGAGAAGCAGCCTCTCACGAAGGCCCCATTCAGTGGCAGAGGTCAAGACACGTCCCTCCAGGATGGCGTGTGTGGAGCCCTTCTAAGGGGACACGTTTCACAGAAGCCGCTGGCTTTTGCCAGAGGAGCAGCAGGAGTAAGTGAACCAGTAGCCCTACATCAGCAACGGGGCTGACCAATCAGTCATCTTCAGGGTGTAAATGCAAGGCAAGACTCTCCAAATGTGAGTCCACAGCCTGGCAGTCTTAGGATATTCAACTTACACCAGCAAGGCAGTTTTTGAACTATGACAGAGGACAACTTTCTATGATTAACACAATCAAAATTATGAAATAAATTCTGCTTTAGTAACTTCCCTGCCACTGAGCATCTTCCACTAGAGGCTGAGAGACCACAGCTCATGGAAACTTCAGAAGAAGGTTGGATTTGATGGGGTAGATGAACCCTGGAATCTCTTCCAACTCTGCTGTTCTGTGACATCTAAAAATACAGCCAGAGAAGGCAAAGAAAAAACTGGGTGACCATGGAGAGATAACTCAAAGCTTGATTCCTGCGTGAAATCACACAGTTGTTTAATAGGAAGAAACAGGTGATCAGTGTATAGTGAGATCATTCACATGTTTAGTTATTTAGGACGAGCTCCCAAACATATGAGTTTTAATGCTTTCACTGTCATTGAATACAAGGAGTTTTTTCCCTAACTTACTGAATGTATTAGTGGTCTATTGAAATCAGTTACATAAAGATCACAGTGCCCTACAAATGGGTCTGTTAGAGAGCAACCCCATAGCCTTAAAATATGTTGAGTTGGAAAATTTCACGAAGAAGTAACTTTTACATTGCCATCTGCTGGCTACTGCTATAAGTAACAGAAATATAAAGATAATCTCCAATCCTAATCAAGCTCCAACTGGAAATAGGAATGTTGACTGAATTTACAAATGTTAGGAATCAAATCACTTCACTGAGTACTCAAAAGCCAAATAACAGAGTAATTTTACAAGTCTATTGGTGATCCATCTGGCTATTGCCTTAATAGTAGATGTCCTACTTGGACTTGACTTCAGATGTGAATCCTCCCACACACTGTTTCCTCAAGGGTAGTTCTAGATGTTTAATTTGGGAGCGCTGACTTGCTCTGTCATCTAGTGGTCTAGGGCCACTTGTATTTATTTCCAAAAAATGCAAGTGAAAGGCAGAATACATTAGGCCAAACTATATCAAGTATGTAAAAGCTATGAAGTTGAGTAAAAAGGCTGTTCCAAAGGTGCATATCTTAGGTTTACATTTCCCAGGCTACCCCTGAAAAACACCCAGAGCTCCATGCAGATAGTTCACTCCTCTCCCACCAGAAGAAATGCTCCCCCCTCAGTACTTTATAGCACCTTGTTCATATTGCAGTTATAACACATTTAAAATTATATCATTGTCATTTCCTGGAGGACAAGCTTCATACACATTTACTTTTTTTTTTTTTTTTTTAGCATTCAGCACAAGCTTTGGCATTAGGTAGGTCCTCAATAAATATCTATCGGGTTGAGGTCAAAAGAAGGAAGAGAAGAAGGAAGGAAAGGATCCAAAGTTTCCACAATCAGTACTTCTATTTTACACTTCGGGTCTTAGCTCTAGACTCATTTTCAAACGCAAGTGAGACTTTACCATCTGAATGTTAAACGGAAATTCATGCTGAGCAATTTCCAAATGGATGCCACTGTCTTTGCACCTCAAACTGTTCATCAATTTCCTGTAATTTATTTTTCAGTTAAGACATAACTGCACAGCTATCTCAGAGTCATCCTCCATTCTCTCCATTTCCAGAACACCCACGTTCACTAAGTCCTGTCAGCTACCCTGGGAGACAGCTCTCCAGTCTGTTCCTTCCTCTCCTTCCCACTGCTTGCCTTAGTACACATCCTTGTCATCTCTTGTGCTGTCTTAAATAACTTCCTAATTGGCCCCTAGTTTTAAGCTAGGCACCCCATCCTTACCCTCCACCTACCACCAAACTTATCCTTCATGCAGATAAAATATTATCATCTACTTTTACACTTTCAATGGCTCCCTGTTTTCTTTAAGACGAGTCATCCCAGGAGTCTCCAACCTTTTTGGCACCAGGGACTAGTTTTGTGGAAGACAATTTTTCCACTGACAGGGCGGGTGGGGGGCAATGGTTTCAGGATGATTCAAGCACAGTACGTTCAAGCTCACCTCCTGCTGTGAGGCCCGGTTCCTAACCAGCCCGCACCATTACCAGTCCGCAGCCTGGAGGTTGGGGACCCCCGAATTATGGCATACAGTTTTCTAGATCTATATCATTCAGATCTGTTCTATAAACCCTATTCATTCTGAACCATCATTTTCCAACTACACCAGTGACTGAATCCTGTGTAGCTCTCCATGGTCATTCAATTCACACCTAGAATAACCATCCCCACCTGCCTCAGCCACTCTCTGCCTGCAGAACATCTTTTGTGACCCAGTTTAGATGTTACCTCCTTTCTGTTATCTTCTCTAGAATATACATAATTGTATATTTACCCAATCAATGGCAAATCCTCTGGCTGTATGCTCCCATAAAACTTTTCTTAAGGTATTTATTGGGGGCTATATCTAGGCCATATGAGGGCTCTGTGCAAATTAGATAGAAGTGTCCTCTCTGGGCAGTGAAGCTCTGTGTTCAGCTATAAGACTGGGCAAATAAAGTGTGGGCTGGATTTCAACTTGGTCAGGTTGAATTTGCTGCTTTGGTCAGATTCCCTTATCTAATGAAAAACCTTGTCCAACTGTACATGTTGACCCTGAGAACTTACCACAATTATTATGATTGCTTTATTGATGCCACAGTCTTTACCACCAGCTGGTGAATTCCTAGAAGGCAGTTACAGCATTTAAAATTTGTATTCTTAGCCCTGACTGGTATGGCTCAGTTGGATAGGCATCGTCTGCAAAGTGAGAGGTCGCCAGTTTGACTCCTGGTCAGGGCGCATGCCTGAGTGTGAGTTTGGTCCCCAGTCAGGAGTGTACAAGAGGCTTCACATCAACGTTTTTTTCCCCCTCTCTCCCTCTCTCTAAAAATAAATAAATAAAATCTTTAAAAATTTGTATTCTCAGAACCTAGGGCATAATAAGTATTGATAAATGTTTTTTGAATTGTTATTTTTTGAAATGAGGAGATATTCAAAACATTTGCAAAGGAAGATCTCCAACATGTACATAGTGTTCTTGGCTATAGAGTCTTGGGTGAGTAACTTGACTTCCTTATGTTCTAGTTTCCTCATCTACGAATTAGAGATAATAATGGTTCCCACCTCAGGGTTGTTGTGAGGATCTGATGAGACAATATCTGTACGTGCTTAGAGGAGTGCCCAGCCCAGGTCATGCATTATGTAAATATTGATTCTTATTATTAACATAGGAAAAATAAAGAGTAGTCTGAGATGGACCTTTTTAAATTTGACAAGACAATTTAGAGAAAGAATCTTTCTGTCTTGATATTAAAAATCATAGAAATAGATATTGCAGTTTGTATAAAGATATTACCATAAATGTTACATGATGGAAGATGTTTTACTTAAATAGAATCCTAATATTTTAGAATTTAGAAGGAGTTTGGAAGTGATCCAAACTACTCTTATACGTAAAAGGATTGACTTAAGTGACCTTTCATGGCTTTGAGTATTTCTCCATCTGGCCTTACCAAATGTCCAGCCTCTGCTTCCCCCTCCCTGGCTCTCTATGTCCTACCTTCCACCCATCAAGCCCCAGACCCAGGCACCATTAGCCTCTCCCAGAATGCACTCGAACGACTCCCTTGCCTCTGCCTGTGACAGTCCTTCTTACTGTGCCTCATTCCCACCTTGGCCTCAGTTGATTAAATGGCTTCATGCGTGTCTTCAACTCCTAGTCCTCTTGTTACCTTTTGTCTGGTGAAGTCTTCCTCCTACTTCCTCAGCCAAACTTAGCTGCTTCTTCCTCTGTGTTCCCAGAGCTTGCTCTATGATCACACCTTTATTTAGCACTGATCAGAGCAAGGGCTAGGATTGAATCCCTACTGCCAAGGCTTGAATCCCAGCTCTACCACTTACTACCTGTTTTTCCTTTACTCCGCTGTGTCTCAATTGCTTTATCTATCAAGTGGAACCTACCTCATATATTCATTCATTCAACAGATAGTTTTTGACTACTTATGGTATGTCAGGAGCTGTTCCACACCTGGAGTTATGTGGGTAACAGGACAAAGTCCTTGCTCTCACGGGCTTACACTGAACAGAAGTCAAACCATTAAAATCAAATATAACCAATTATTATCATTATACTAAGTGCCATGAAAAAACAAGCAGTAGAGAAGGAGACTTAGAGTAAAGGGGGGGAGGGTTTAGAGAGGGAAGTCAGGGAAAGGCTCTTAAAGGAGGTGACATTTGATTAGACGGGAGAAACGCAGAAGCAAGCCACACAGAAGTCAGGCAGGAGTGCATTTAGGTGGAGGACACTTCCAGTGCAAAGGCCCAGGGGTAGGTAGGATAAGCTTGGGGGCAGAGGGACAGAAAGACTAGCAGGGCTACTGCCGAGTTAGTGAAGCAGAGAGTGGAAAGAACTGAGTCACTCCTTCCTAGCACCAAGACTTTCAGTTTGTTATCTCCTAAATCTTTCCCCAATCCACTTTGCCCTCCCCTTCTCCCTGATCTTGTATCTTATACCTGATTTCTCTCCTTACAGTCAACTCCCCTTGAAGCTATTTCCCACCCTCCTGACAAGATGATCTAAAGATGTAACCTTGACCCTATTGTTCTCTGCCTCATACTTTTCTGTGGGTTGACTTAATACTGCTTATAGAGTAAGTCCCAAATGCTTTCAGGCTGGACAAAGTCCTTTAGGACCTAGCTCCTGCCCACCTCTTCACTTCCTACTTTTCACAGGCACTCCAGCCACACCAAAGTACTAGTTCTCCAAGTAATGCATTTCTGGGCTCTGTGCCTTGCCTCAGGCTGTTTCCTTTCCCTTAAAAGCATTCCCTCTCCCAGATTTTTGCTTGGCTAACTCAAATCAGACTCAGCTCAGAGTTATGTCTCTGTATGTTCATTATAACCTGGGAATGCATCAGTACTTCCACAATACCACTTAACAGGAATTATTAACAGGCAGATATCTATCTATATATATATATATATAGATATATAAATATAGATATAGCTAGATAGATCTGTCTCTCCAGGTAACTTCTAATTTTCTCAAGGGCAGGGAATTGGTTCTTAGTGTTTTTCCCTCAGAGCATGGTCTGAGTTCTGGCCACGAGCAGCTAAGCAAGGACTAGGTTTATCTCCTTTCCATTGCTGCCAGATAAGAACTCACTCCCAGCCCGGCTGGTGTAGCTCAGTGGATTGAGCGCGGGCTGGGAACCAGAGGGTCCCGGTTCGATTCCCAGTCGGGGCACATGCCTGGGTTGCGGGCCAGGTCCCCAGTGGGGGCCATGTGAGAGGCAACCATACATTGCTCTTTCTCTCCCTTCTCTCTCTGAAAATAAATAAATAAAATCTTTAAAAAAAAAAAGAACCAAACTCAAGTCTTCTCAGAGTTTTCGGCCTAGTAGTATATCATATGTGAAGTCGTAAACATTCATTAAATATTTGTTTAAAAAAAAAAAAAAAAAAGAACTCACTCCCTAACCTATCCCTTGTCCCAGGCCCACAACGCTTAGCTGCCCTGCAATATTTTGTTCAGGTGAATGGGGTTCCAAAGATGCCTGAAAATCTCAAGAGTCTCAATCATATTTGTCCATAAAGTTAAAAAAGATGACAAAATGTACAGCTCAGAAGAATAGACATTGACATGTCTATTTGAGAAAAACAGGGAAGAACAGAAATTGCCCTGTGACTTTCAAGTTTTACTTAATAAGTTTTAAAAGAAAACAGAGTCCTGGCTGGTGTGACTCAGTGAGTCTAGTGTGGTCTGTGAATCAAAAAGTCACTGATTTGATTCCCAGTCAGGGCCCAAGCCGAGTTGTGGGCCAGGTTCCCAGTTGAGGGCCTGCAAGAGGCAACTGATCGATGTTTCTCTTCCTCTGTTTCTCCTTCCCTTCCCCCTACTCTAAAAATAAATAAATAAAAATCTAAGTAAATTTAAAAAAATGAAATAGATTACTTGAAGAAGCAAGCTTATTTTACATAAATTCATTTCTAGTGTTCAGCCTCTCATGATTTAAACTAAAGGATCCCCAGCCGAATGTGATTTCTGTACCTTCATTATACTTCTCATGATACTTTAAAGAGTAGTATAGGAGTTGAGAATAGGTGCTAAGTCCATTCTTTTTCAAATTAACATATTATTTTCCTTATTTAAGCTTTGTTTTACATTAAGTTCAAAGTTCTAGTTTCCATTACAAAATTAAATTGACTTATTAAAATCCTATGCACTCAAAAAAAAAAAAAA